>LOEQ01004640.1:0-16208 GCA_001685075.1 Bramus lutescens | reverse complement strand
GGCCAGGTAGTGTTTAAATGAATACAATTTGTGTGTTGTTATTTCGGGGTATAAGCTAGCCATGCGGGAGCCGGCCAGACGAAAAGCAGGCCTGCTCGCCTCCTCACTACAAGTTTAAGAACATAAATTACTTGATAGACTGTAGTATGTTCACTGCAAGATAATGGACATGAAGTCATTAACATGATTTATTCCACAAGTTCTCTAAACGGAAAAAAGAGCAAGCCTTTCCTTGCACCAGTGAGAAAGAGATAGTGGCATTTCTGCTAGTGGTGGTTCAGTGGTAGTGAATTAGTGTGAGGCCTGGGCTGCAAAGACAAAGTCAAAGAACCCTCCCCAGGAGCACAGGCCTGAGATTTGAGCCAGTGAACACAGGTTCAGGTTGTGGATCTGCTGCTGACTCAATGAGACCTGGGACTTGGCTGACGTCCTGGACTAAGTGAAGATGAAGGAAAAGGCCTTGGCAGGATAACACGTGTGATGGAAGTCATGTGAAGCTTGAAGGTGGAAACTGGCTTTGGCAGGAGATAGAATTTTGTATCACATCCACACTGCTTAGGATATGCAGTATGAACTTTTGTTAAATTGACCAGATACTATGACACATAGAAGGACAATGTCTGAGGCAGGTAGAAACAGACACAAAGGAGAGCCTTCTAGTTTCCCTTCTGTTGCTGTCATAACATCATGAACAAAAGGAACTTAAGGAAAGGCTTTGTGTTAAGCTTACAGGGTTATAGTTCACTGTGGAGCAAAGTCAGGGCAGGAGCTCAGGGCATCAACTTGAAGCATGAACTGAAGAAAAACCATGAAGGAATAAAGTTTACTGACTTTATCTAGACTAACATCCAGCTACCTTTCTTATATAGACCAGGCTTGTCTGTCTAGGGATGGAACCTCCCACAGGGAACTTGACACTCTTATATCTATTAGAAATAAAAAACTAAAATGACTCATAGTCAAATCCACAAAACAACCTGTTGGAGGCAACTCTTCAGTGAAAATGTAGAGCTTAATAAAAAACAATTTTACAAAAAGAAAAAAAGAGAAAATCTCCTATTCCCAGGTGTGTCAAGTTGACACCCAAGATTAGCCATCCCAGTGAAGAAATAGAAAAGAAACAGATTTATTCTAGCCCCCACATCAGCATTTAGGCATGTAAACAATCACAAGATAAGCTACAAAGGCTATATCAAACATTTAACAACCCGTCTCAAGTATGCATCTACCACTAGTGCCTCCCAAACTCTGTGGCCAAATGCTGGCCTTAGGCATGACTCAGAGAAAATCCAGAGCCTCCATACCCAGCAGATACATTTCCAATACAGGTTGCATAGATCAGCTGCCCGTCCACAAAAACTTTCAGTCTACACCAACCCTTTCCAAGTGAGGGATAAAGCAAGGGAAAGAGCATATTATCTATTTAATGGGATAATAATTTAAATTCAAAAAGTACAAGAAGAATATTTGAAAGGGGGCACATTATGGACATACTTATTAGTGTGCTAAACAGAAGGATGTGGAAATTGTGAGCCAGCACTGAACAGGACCATAACTGGATCTTCCAAATTAGATTATTGGTTATCTGCTGAAAGTAGGTAGGACATAAACATCTTTAGATAGAGTGAAATAGAACTTTGGTCATTTTCTCACCCCCTCTGCCTTTTTTAAATCCAGTGAATTTCTTAATGCTTTCCACATCTTTACTGATATACCCTCTTTTTTATTTTGGAAAATCTGGTTTTAGTCTTGCAACACACAGCAGCAAGCACACACACACACACACACACTCACACTCACACACATACCATACCACACCACACCACACAACACCACACCACACCACCACAGATGCGTATTTCCTTTTTCTGCCCTTCTAACCTCCCCATATCCTTACTGGCTTCACCTGTCTCTCATTTCCAAAGTTTTAAGGTTCAGCACACAAACCATCACTCCTGAAGACTTCTTCCTTTATTTCCACGGGTGATTATTGTCAGCGTGCTGCAAACCACTGTGGCCCACGGCAAGTTACATTTTCCCAGAAAATTATGCTATTTTGCTTCATAATGCAGTGATTTGTGCCTTTCTTATTTCATGGACTAGAGAGCAGTCATTTAGCAGCAAGAACATGTTCATCGTCTGTGAATGGCCTCCTGCATTAGTGAATAGAGCAATAATATATTTATGCTCTATATAATATTCTAAGAAAAGACATGCAAAATTTAACTAGAAAGAAATTGAAAGCTTGATGCCTTATCTATTATTTAGTGCTCAAACACCGCTATTGGAAAGTGTTCACCTTACCTTCTCTTTTCCTTCTTTCTATTTTTTTGTCCTTGATACGCTCACAGACACACACCTACGGATGTTTAAAGAGGTTGGTATTCAGTGACAGGCTCATAACTGGCTCCTTTGTTTACATGGATGACTTTATACATGTGTTATTAAAATTAGGCACCTTGAAAAGAGCAGGACTTCACATTACAATTAAAATGTTTTATCATTACAAAAATATGTGAGAAATTGAATTTTTCTTGTTATCTTTTTATAACTGACACCTGCTAGCTAACAAATTCTTCCTTAAAAGAATTCTGCTAAAAGGGAAAATGTTATAATTCTTCATTTTGTAAAGAAATTTTAATCGCTAAAGAGAGTAGAAATGTCCTTTTGCAAATAGGTCTGGAATGTTGAAGCAGAAGGACAATGGAGTAGCATTTTTTAAAATTTATTTAGTCTAAGAAGGTTTGATATAGGATGGGCAACATCATAGAGAAGGTAAAATTCAAGTTAGTGTTCCCAGTCTGACTGTTGTTGAGTTCTGATCAGCTAATAGGAGAAAGTTTGATAAAATCCTACCTCTGAACCTGAAGACTGTGTCTGGATTTACATTGCCTGTTTATACAAGAGCTTTGCTTGCTCACACTGTTGAGGGTTCTGTGAATGTTTAAATGATAAAATATGAATAATAATAAAAAATAAACAATAAAAAGTTAAACAATATATCACTTTTAAAAATAAATATCTTTAAATACTTCTTTTGTTTTTGAGATTAATATAATTACATATTTCGCCCTTCCCTTTTCTGCTTCAAAGCCTTCCCATATATTCCTCCTTGCTTTCTTTTGAATTTCTAGCTTCTCTTTTATTAGTTGTTTCTACATGTTTATACAATACATAGACATATATACTATTTATAAATGTACTATATTATATATATGTATGTATGTGTACTCCTGCTCAGGCTGTGTAGAGTATAAAGCTAGAGTTTGTGTATTTTCAGTACTGAGGGCTTGGTTTTGGGTAGGGTATTATGTTCCCATCCCTGGAGAAGGCTTTCTCGTACTCTCTACATTTCTTCTGTTACCTGTAGACTATTGTGTATCAACCCTTCAAACCCTCATTTAAAAAGGTTATTAGTTGCAGTCACTAATTTTAGACCATGTTTAATAGGGAACAATAGAAAATGAGCTACTCAATAAGCTCCATATTTACATGAAGGAGATTAGATAGTGTTATCTTTTCTCCACTTTTCATGTTTGGAGCAAGCCTTGACCTATTTCCTCACCATCTGCCTATATCCATGGTTTGAGATGTTCAGTAATTGTGACAGCACTTCGATTTCCTGACTATCATTTGCAAAAATAAAACCTAACACCATTTTTACAAAATAAAGTCAATACTATATCAAATTTCTTTCAGGATATGCCTGGACAGCAAGTAAGAGAGACACAAGCTGCCTTTAGCCATAATGTGTAAAATCATAAACGTTATGAACTGTCTCCTTGAGAAGAGCCCAGACTTCCCATATACATGATTCCACAGCACAGTCATCATCATCTACATCCACCCCTCTTCCTGAAGACACTAGGAAATCTCTGTGGCTGCTTTGCTTATATGCTTGCATGTGGTACAACTCTTCTCGGGATGCTGTATATTAATATGATGAATTAGTGAAGGCATGTTTAGACACCACGTGATGAGATCCAAAATAATAAATGTTTGGCAAGAAAAAAACTTCTATTTGTTTCTGTTGTGATAAAGATATTTTTAAAATATTTTCTTGCTGTTTAAGACTGGAGCAACTTGGAGAGAAAATCTGAGTAGATGAGATTCTAGTTAGGAAGACCAGACCAAGTGAAGATGTACAGTTCACAGTAGGAACTTGAGACTATGCTTGGGACACTGTTTAAGGAGGAATGCAAATCTGGGTAGGTCTATGGCTGCTGGTGAGATTTTTATATCAGAAAGTAAAAGAAAGAAAAATTATAAGAAATGAGAAGAAAGGAAAAGTAAAAGAGATGAGAAAAGAAAAAGTAGAAACAAACAAAAGAGTGTGTTGTAGGTTGAGTGTGATGGGCCCCATAAGCTCGTCTATTTGAAAGAACACCTATGCCCTGGTCAGGTGTTGGAGTGGTGCCTAGTTGGTGGAAGTGGGCAGCGTGAGGATGAGGTTTCTCAGCCCTGCCCCATTGTTTCTGTCTCTTGCCCTGACTGCAGACACAGTTTGACCAGTTCTATCATCATACTCCCACGGCCAGGCCTTTCCTGTTGTGATGGACTTTGTTCCTTCAAACTATAAGCCAACACAGACCCTGCAAACACTGTCTTCCCCAGTGTGTTTCTTGTCGGAGGATTGACGACAGAAACAACAAAGAGTGACTAGTCTGGTAAGGAGCAAACGAATAGAAAGTGTGTGACAGGTAATGAGGCCATCCCTTTTCCCATAGCTTTGTAGTTCCCTGTGAGTACCAGCTCACTAAACTGCTGAATGAGCTCTGGATGGCTTATTTTACTGAATGTTTATCAGGATAAGAATTAAAAAAAAAAGAGCTCTGTCTCTAAGACAAGAACTACAGCACAAGACAAGAACAGTGAGGTAAAAGAGATCCAAAAATTCCATTTAGAAAAACCCTAATACACAAGTATATTCATGTCTGATACAGAAGTTGGAAATTGAAACATTCAAAGACATAATGCAGATAGGCCAATGTGAGGAGAAAGAGATATACATGCGCAGGGTGACCTGAAGAGTGGATACTTTGGAGGCTTCTGGATATGGTTCAGTGGTTAAGAGTGTGTGCTTTTCTTATAGAAGACCCAAGTTCAATTCCTATTATTCCTGTCATCATTCACAACTCCCTGTAACTACAGTTCCAGGAGTTCTTAATAACATATCTGTTCTCTGCAGGCATCTACATCCACCTGTACACACCCACAAGCAACACACACATAATAATAAAATATTTTTTTAAATGGGCATATTTGTATGAATTAAAACTAAAGATTTGATTAAACTGAAAGATGTTAATTTTGTTGAGGAAGGATCACAGAACTTAATTCAAGAACTCAGTTAAAGGCAGGATGATTGCTGTCAGCGAGGGTCCAGTCTGAGTTGAACAAGATAGTAGACAGTGGCTCTAAAGAGTTGGTCCCTGTCTTTGTTTAATAACAGGTAAGATGTGATGAGACATTGCTGTGTGTATGCAGATCCGCATGTGCCCAAGCCCAACAGAGCCATGTATGTCACAATGAATTCTGTTTGGATTAAGCCTTGTGCAATATTGATGTCCTCAGTCACAACCAAGGCTGACCTGATCTGATGAGTCATTTGTTCATCTCTGGACAGTGAGGTCAAAAGACACAGGGCAGGTGAAGATTATGGACAGCAGGATGAAAATTAGTGAGCAAATCATTTCCTGCTGAACACCTAGAAAGATACATGACTCTTCATGAGGCTCCATCACCTTTTGAAGCCCTCTTCTCAAGGAGCAAGCTGCCCAGCACAATGAAATAATGTTGGCTGGAGGAAGAAAAGAGGTTTTCCAAGGTTGCCTTTGTGGCGAGAAGTACTAAAATGTGGTCATTATCACTAGAAATCATGGATACATCTTTCCACCCCACCTACTTCATGCAGAGCTTTACAGCACTGACAAACTTTTATAAAAGCCTTCTCATAAATGACCAAACATTTAAGTCTGCAGAACCACAGCATTGTCTCATTGTTTGTGTAGTACTAGAGAATGCAAATAACTCAGACCTAATTTGTATGCTGATTCACATGAGGTTTATGCTACATCTAATCCTTTTAACTCATCTATTTTGTGCGTGATTCACCATCTCTTCATTAGAAATGATTTTCTCATCCTCCCTGGCAGGAAGTGTGAGCTCAGCCCCACTGCGTAGCTGGCATTAAAGACCCTGTGTCTTCTGATAAATTGCCCTGATTTTGGATCCAAAAGTGCTTTCTTGTCATTGGTTCTGAAATGTAAGTAATAAGGATATCATTAGTTCTGGAAAGTCATAACAATGGGAGGAAATTAATGTTGGTAACTGCCAAGTAGGGAGATTTACTAATCTTAAACACTGTCAGCCAAAGAAAAAAATGGTGATTATACTGTTTGCTTGGGATTTTATTCTCAACTCGCAGGTCTTTCAAAGTAGGAGAATGTAAGAGAGCATGTAATTCCCTAAAGACAACTCAATGCAATGGACATGGAGTCACATATATAGGTGGTTGAATAACACAGGTGTATCATACTTCACATTATCCTGGTCACATCATTTGGGAAATTCCTTTAAGCAGAAGTATTATTAAAAGACGAAATCATAATAAACCTAATCTTACAGATTTCAATTAGATTTCATCATAATGCTAGAACACTGCAAAGGTCTAGTTACAAACGCCCTGGTTCCATCAGCTGGGCAGTATTTACATCAAGAGAAAAGGAAGTAGCCACAGAAGCAATGGGCATGGTGGGCAGTGACAGCCTGAATAGTAAATAAAGCCTCACATCTGTCTCACTTGAAAATAGTTTGAGGTGTCCCTGTTTGCAATTGGCTGGAATTTAGCTATCTGTTACACAGGTAGATTACATGAAGTTTGTTTGCATTTCAAATTAGATTACAATCAAGTTTCTATAGAGAAACAGCTAAGCCAAGCTTAAAATATAAAGGAGCAGCTTTAGACCAAATGTAAATGCATAAAATCTCTTTTCAAATGTTCATTTTGGACATACTGAGTTCAAATAAAAACAATAAAAATAACCCTCCCCAAACAAAAACAAAAAAAATGCAAAACAAACTAAAGGGTCCCTAGGTATTACACCTAGATCCCAATTCTCTAGAAATTATGTAATAATTGTACTGTTATGAGTCAATCCTGTAAGCTAATAGGTCCCAGTTTCATGTTTATCCATGTACAGAAGTCTGATAGTCTTTAGATTGCAGGTTTTCTCTGAATATGAGGTCTATGGCACTGACTGACTATATGACATAGTAGAACCTCCAGTAAACCTGCCTTTCATTTCCATTGAGTAAAGGACACAAGAGAGCCTCATGCTCTGTACTTGAGAGGGAACGTTTTGACTAACTCTATGTATAACAGAAACTCTCAGTATCTGAAACCTCATACTACTAATTAGAACAAGAAACTGGAAGTGAGTGGAAGGCTATTACCAAAGCTGATTGAGGAGCGAAAGAGAAAAGCAATCTTTGACTTTCTTGTAGTGTTCCTTTCAGGAAAGAATTGGATGACATATTTACATTAATTCCTTCCTTGAAACATGGATATTCATCTATAAACCATGTGGCAAATATTTTACTTGGCCAATTGTTGAGGATACTGTGCTGTGAGAAACAAGAAGTGTAGCCTCTCAGAATCACTCCATACAAGTTGGGAGAGAAATCCTGTTTTCTTCTGTCCCATGCCACCTTTCTTTCTGATTCTCAGTACAGAGGAGCTGTCATTCTAAATAAAGAGTGCACAGCTTCCACCTGTAGTAACAACACATTCTAGTCTAGGAATGGGCAAGCTGGTAGGTCAGAAGGTAGAAAATCTTAATCTGATTTATGAGTGAAGAAACAGGTAAATGTAGAATTAAAAGGTTAGATAAGGTCACAATATTATCAGCCTAACTAAGATTCAAAACCTAGCTTTTGGACTCAGAGCTCTTACCTATAAAAGGTTCTGTGCTTTCGATAGTGGCCAGTGATGTTGCTTAGTGGTTGTCTTGCCCAACAATGCTTCAGAATTCCCAGCTCTTTTAATTCCCACAGTTTCACCTTCTGCAAAGAAGGATTTTTCAAAACAGTACACATGTAACTGGGGGTAAATGCTATTTTGATTTGGTATATCAACCACTTTCCAGAATTCCAGGCTGCTCTAGGTTAGATGGGATATGATTGTGGTCTAATGGTATGAGTCTCTGGGTCATGACAAGGGAAGATTGAGGATCAATGATCCTCCCAGAGAATCAGGAAGGATTTCTACTGCACTACTCTCCAGCCGCTTGAAGGCTTATGTGAGTTTTCAAGTCCATACAGGCATGGAGTTCATGAGGTAGAATGTCAAGAAGGTGGAGAGTGACATTAAGGGCTGTTAGCCTGATGAGGTCTCAGTTCATGGATGTGACACACTGCAAGAAAACATGAGGGCAATCACAAGCCTCTGTGTCAAATCAGATTTAGTTTGTCCTCTGGAAGCTAGTGAGGAGCCAAGTTACCCAATGCTGTATGAGGATCTACCTGAGTATCTAAAATGATACTAGAAGGATGCTTTGTAGGCATAGGGTTCTTCCTCGTTGTTTGTACTCTTCCATGATGTACTTTTTTATGATAGTCTCAACCCAGTGCTCCATCAGCATAAACTCAAAATCAGGGGTCTCTCAGCACAATTCAAAAGTAAAATACCCAAGTATCTACATATGGCAAGTTTACTATGGATCAATGTTTAGTCAACTGGTTGGTATTTACTGACATTTTGACATAATATAGTGTCTTCTGGAAAGAAGGAACACTAAGTGAGGAACTGTCTTTATCAATTTTTATATGAGTATATCTTGGGGGGAAAACTTTCTCCATTTCTAATTGGTATAAGCCCAGTCAATTGTTGGCAATACCAACCCTAAGCAGATAAGCCTTTGCTTCTAAGAAAGGGGGGGGGTGATCATGAGTCTGAGAGCAACCAGTAAGCCATTCTCCTGTGTGTTTTCTGATTTGAGCTCCTGTCTTGAGAAACTTCCTTTGCTTCACTGAACATAGAAACTAAATAAACCCTTTCCCTGCCAAATTACTTTTGGTCAGATCTTACAAAAGAAGACAAACAGAAAGGAAGGCATCTTTCCTGTGTCTCTCTTGTAGCTCCTGCCACCATCGTTGGGGATACTTGGGTTCAAGTAAGTCTACTATCATGTAAAATACTTCAGAGAGTTCTCATTAGTTTCTTTCTGTCTTGTGGCAACCATATGCCTTCTGATCTTTCTTACACTTGTATTCCTAATCCCCTGCAATGTTACTGGGTCTCTATCATATAGATATTAAAGATTTGCCAATTAAAATATGGCTATTCTATACAATGTTTTCTGCTTTAGAATTTTTCAACATTATTATATAGTGTCAATAACCATAATGACAATACTTTTTAAAAGGTCACTTGAATTACATACATTTGCTTCTCAGTTGAGAGTGTGTTATATCCAGATAAGTCCATTATAAATTGAAGACATCATGTCAAAATTGCACTGAATGCAGTTAATACACTTCACATCTTTGTTAAATGATCAGTGCACTCTGCAGAGTGTAGATTAATTGCTCCACGATCCTGTGACTTACTGTAGCTGCAGATGCCTGCTCCTGCCCAGCATTATGGAAAGGAATGCTACCTTGTATCACTAGCCTGGTAGTTACTCTCTCACAGTTTCAAAGTTTAAACTTAGATGAACAGTACCATCATAACTTGAGTAACATTTGATCTTTAAAAATGTCACATCATGTTTTATAAATATATAACATCCTGTCCATTTAAAAAAATTCACAAGTTTTTAAAAATTTACTAATAGAAATAGGCATTTAAAGGTACTTGTGTCTTTTTAAATGTTGCCATTTTATGGAAGTAGAAAGAGGATTTGAATTACTTTTACCTGGAGATTTCTCTGGTATCTGGCATTCTTTCTTTCATGCATCCTAAATGACCTATGGAAGAATTTGACTCACTTTTCCTGTGGGTAAATTTCTTTCTATGTGAAAATTTGAGGTGGGACACAGGCATTATTGTACATGGCATGGCTGAAGTGGTCTAGACCACTAGGGAAAGGTCAATGATGCAGTACAATGCCTAGTTTATCTATCCTTAACCGGTTCAGAGTTCCCACAAGGAAGCATTTATCCTTTGTGCAGGAGGACCGAAGTTTATGGCTCTGCAGTATCTGCCCGTCCAATGCCTGCCTCTCTGGGGTCCTGTCAGAAGTTTCCTCCACTAGGATCATTGAATATTCAATTCATTTTGTCACTCCATGTTATTCCTACTCAAAATATTCAAATCATTCATGTTATAATTTTTACAGCCTTAATACCTCAGCACTTCTAGGACTTTCTTTATGATCAGCCTCTGCAATCATTCTATTCCTATAACCTACAAAAATGTAGCACTACATAAAAACAAAATCATGCAGGTTAGATAATAGGTTATAAGAAGGCCATGCAACTGGTTGCATGTTCCACAGGGCTGTATTAGTAAAACAAACTGAATAAACGGAAAACAGTCCATATGCAAGGTTCACTTCCAGAGTGCTCAATGAGTTTTACCCATGAGAAATAATGGGGCACAGACTGAAAACCAAATACGTACTGTTGAAGTCAAGGTTCATGCATTCCTGTTAAATAACATCTAATACATAGGATAAAATACCAAGCCTGGGTTTTACTATGAACCACCCTCAGTGCTCTTCCTTCTCTGTGTAGACATTATATAAATTTTATTTCTCTTGAATATTGTGTCTTCTTACTAAGTGCATATGTTTATGCATCATTAAAAAAACTAATCCAGTATTTATCTGCCTTTTCCTTGGCAAGCTTTCAGCCAACCACTTCCTTGTTGTGGAAAAATCTTTTTGTATACTGTGAAGATGTGTCATTTGGATTCGTTTAATAAAAAGCTGAATGGTCGATAGGCTAGGTAGGATTTGGAGGGCAGAGAGGATACTAGGGAAAAGAAGACTGAGAAGCCAGGGAGATGCCAGGAGATGCAGAGCGAGCAAAGTGACACCAACATAAAAGCTGAGCGAGTTTGGGAAGAAATTCTAGACACAAAAGAACTGAGTTAAGGATGGCTTCTTAGTAGCTACATTTTTTTTTTCAGATAGGCTCTGTTTGCTGGTGGTGAGCAAGAGAACCAATGGCTCCTTAAGAGAGGTCTTCCTGACTCTGCAGTGGCAAGGAAAGCTGTGTGGCTTCTTTAGGAGCCAGCTTCCTGATTCACCAGCACAAATGACTCTGACTCTTTGGGGAGGTCTGACTATGGAGTGTTTAAATGGGGCTTGTGAGCAGAATGCTACAGCTTGCTTAACGGCAATATAGACCTGCTGTGGGCCTGGAAATGCAGCTGTAAGCATGACTCACAGAGCTAGCACTGAGTGGATCTCTGCCATGTTGGACTGGGAGGAGCCAAAAGGCACAGCAGCCTTAGTCAAGCCATGGCATTTAGCATTTTAAGAAGCAGTCCTAAACAGAAAAGGATTAAAGATACACAATAGGACAGATTTGGACATAAAAGACCAATAAGCAAGACAAAGTATGGTTAAAAAATGTACATAGGATTGGGAGAGAGAAGAAAAAGAGTATAGAGAGTTACAAGAGGAAGTAGGTTATTTTTTAAAAATAAAGCAAAGTCTTTAAAGAGACAGAGTACAGAAGTCATAGATTAAAGGATAAAGAAAAATAAACCATGTAAATATGGAATATACACCGAGTCTGGATTATGTTTATTATTGTGTTTTCTTTGAATTTTTTGACTGTGAAGGAGCTAAGTACAGAGAGACATTTCATTGTATGGGCTGCTAAGCTAAACAAACATATATATTTTAAAGGTATTCTGACTTCAAAATTTAGATCTAAGGAAATGTTTCTTTGGAAAAGAGGCTCTGCTTTTGTTTCCACAGAGGATGAGAACCTGTGGATTCCTTTCAGATTAATGTGGTTCAATGGAACAAGACCCCTTGAAAGGTCTCCATAAACTCTAAAATTACTTTACCCAATGAAAAGAAGGAAGTAGTTTGGGGAGAACTATGCCCAAATTCCCAAATATTGTTTATAATTGTTTGTTTATATTTAAAGGAGGTTATGATATAGAGATGAATACTTTGTATTGTATGGATCTTGGTTATTGATACAAACTTAAGGTCAATTGTATATTTCTGCTCATGATTAAGGTATTGTGTTTGTGCAACTCATTAAAAATGTAATGTGTAACTAAGAAATACAGGTTAACAGATAGTCATCTATAATAGTCAAGCTTGTAGTCATGTTAGTTAGGTTTTCTAGATGTACAGACATATATTTCAGATGTATAGTTATTCTTCAAACCTTTTAAAGGCTAACAGAAAATGGAATTTTAAATATTTAAGAAATTGGGACTTTTCTCTACAATGAGACATGTCTGCTCCTTGCAGCACCAATTAATTAAAGAGGAAGATCAAAGAGGCTACTTATGGAGTTTCCTATCCATTTGGGCAAGAAACTGTTCTTGTCTGGACTGCTGGATGTTATACTGTAAGAACTGGACATGTGAGATCCACAGAAAAGTGACTGCCGAACTTATCTAAAGGTGAGATTGTTCTTCAGGATTCCTGCTTCGTGAAAGTCTGCCAGACATTCTGAGGGCACAGAAGAAAATGACTGACAAACTGCCAATTTAGGTGGAACTGCCTTTGAAATTTCTTACTTCATGGAAAAGTCTGTCAAATACTATGGGCCTATAGGCTGAAGATGGATGCCCCAATGTTACAAAAGAACTTTGGGTGACTGTCCAGGCAGCAAGATATCTCTGTCAATTATGGAGTTTTGGAAGTTACTTACAATGCACTTCCTGTTTACTTGGGTAATATTATATACTTCTGGAGTCTTTGATGGAGTTGAAGAATAGATAATTATCATTATAATTTTCAATAGTTAAGATAAAAGATAAAGTAGATATAAATATTGTAAATATAATTCTTGCTTGATGACTGTTTTCGCGTATGTAATCTTGCTATTTTAAAATTAAAACTTTCCTTTTTACTTAGACAGAAAAGGGGAGATAATGTGGGATCCCCTCTATATGCTGTGAATACATTTGGTTAGTTAATAAAGAAGCTGCTTTGGGCCTATTGCAGCACAGAATAGGGCAAGGCAAGAATTCCAAGCAAAAAGAGGAGGAGTAGGTGGAATCAGGGAGAAGCCATGTAGCCACCAAGGGAAAATGATGCCTATGGGAGCCCTTTGGAAACTTGCCAGTGGCCACAACCTTTGGGTGATGCACAGATTAATAGAAATGTGTTGATTTAACATATAAGAGCTAGCTAGCAATATGCTGAAGTGATTGGCAAAGTGGTGTTATAATTAATACAATTTCTGTGTGATTATTTGGGGTCTGGGCAGCCAGGAACAAATGAGCAATCTCCACCAACAAGTAAAAGACACAACACGTGGCAGAATGTAAATTAATAGAAATAGGTAAATTTAAGTTATAAGAACTAGTGAGAAACAAGTCTAAGATATTGTCTAAGCTTTTATAATTCATAAGTCTTTGTGTCATAACTTAGGAGCTGGCTTGTGGGACAGAGAAAGGCACACACATTTCTTGTAGGAATTAACAACAAAATGTCACACAGGCAAAGGAGACATAAGAGAAGAATCTATGGCAAGTGGGGAATGTGGCTTCACATGATGTAGAAGCTGAGAAGGGCCACTGTCCAAAGTCTAGAATCATGCAGAACTGTTTGTTACTTTAGGAAAGGGTTACTAGTATTAACAATGCTTTAGGAAAGGTTTCATAGCATTAACAATAGAAAGACTCTCATACAGTTTTATTACCATGCCCTGTACTGGTCACCCCAATGGTGGCAGCCCAGGCTTCAGTGAACTTGGCTATTGTATTGATATCCCTTGAAATGACACTGGTTTGGAAGTTGCAGTTAGGGATGGGTGATATCAGGCTGAGGTTCTTATTCTTGGTGTCTCTGGTTGGTTCAGTGACACTGAGGACATCAATCTTAAGGTAGCTAAGAGGATCTCCTATTGAGCAAGTGGAGATGAACTTGAAAGAAGCATACACTTTCAGGACTGAGGAGTGGAGGCAATAGACTGGTTCCAAATGAAGAGAACACCAAGTTTAACTTTAAGCTGTCACACTGTATTTCTTTCTTTTCTTTCTAATTAGCAGAAGTGTATTTATGTGTGTCTACAGGGAATCTGCAATGCTGATACTATGTATTTCTTAATCATTAGAGTGTAATGCAGAATGCATTTTAAATTCATTAAATTTAAATGTGGTTGATGTCATTAACCATTTATTTTCCACCCTTTCTTGATATTTCAGAGCTATAAACATGGCTGCATAGATATATTTGTGTATAAATAAAACACTGTGTTCAAAATGCTTGCACAGTTCAAGTTTTGATGACTATTGCGTTTTTTCTTCCAAATGATTTCACCATTCTCTATTCTCCCAGAAATCAATGTTTCTGATACCCCATGTGTTGGCTTTCACCAGCAGACTGCCCTCTGGGAAGTCTTCACAGCCTGTGAGGGAAAACAATAGCAATGGTTTCCTGAAAGCTCAACTTTCAGTTCCTATCTCTTTACAGAGAACTGAGATGCAAGCTTTGAGACAAAAGGATGTTTTTTTGATTATTTTCAATATCCAGGTCTGATTCTATAATTGTGATCAACAGAAGATAGGTAAGATGCATTTAGTTAATCATTTTTGGAAGCATATATTTTATATACTGCGTAACCATAGTGAAATAAAACAGTATATTCTATATTTAGACATATAATAGGGCTCAAGCAGAAGAGGAATAACAATTCCATAGAAAAATAGAGAAATCCACAGAATACATAGACCATCACACTCATTCTCCAATTTCCTATACTTATATGTGCCACATGTAGCTCTGTAATCTTGCAGAAAATACAAGAATCAATTTAAATATCTAAAATATTATCATTATGATGATTGCTGTAGAATTGTTATACAATCCTAGAGATACTTTCTCTAAACTCTTTGATAGTTTAGTAGACTGTCTGAAGTGAGTTAATTTAAATAGCAACATTTACACTGTTCCTTTGGAAGACAGTATTTAACTGTAGAATAGAATTTCCACAGCTACAACAGAAAATTTCTGGTAACATGAAGAGATCATTGGCTTGAAACCAGCGGAGAATAGTGGAGCAAATCAAACTGGACAGCTAATTCTCTGGAGAACAGAGCAGCTGAGCAAGGCAACACCATGGAATGGCTTCTCCTCTGCTCTTCCCCTAGNGGCTTGGGTTGATCGTGAGCTTCAAGTGTGAGGCCAAAGATCCTGTATAGGCTGCAAAGAGGCAGAATTCAGAGGAGGTTTAGTATTCCCCTGCTGACAGCAGGACATAAGCATCTGATTTGTTTTTATTTATCTTTTTTTTTCTGGGATGGCGCAGCATAAAGAGATGAAAATCAACATAAAGTCACTAAAAGGGGAGTCATGCTTGTCAGAAATGTTGAGAAACAAATATTAAAGGCCCTGACCCCGCAGGAGCAACAATAGAGAACTAATATTGCCTGTAATTGTATTTTAGATCCAAGAAAATTAGCTGACAGAGTCCAACAAAGATGCAGTGTAGAAATTTCTGGCTATATGAATTAGAAGCTGCTTCATTTAGCCCGGTTACTAGACCCATGGCTACCTCCTCTCATGTGTTATGGTGAAACAGTGACAAACATTTTTATGACTTGCACAATGACAGTTGGTCTTACCATGGAAATAACACAGTACACTACAGGTCACAACATAGGCCAGGACCAAGAGAAATAAGGAAAAAGCAAATAGGGACTGATAAATAGGGTAATTACACATTATGGGATGATGTCCAAAGGATTACAAAGGGCCTGGAAACAGAAAATCTAAAAATGCAGCATCATAAGTTCAGGTCAGGGCAATATTTTTAGGCAAAAGTAGCTTATTTTAATTCATAAGCAGCACACGGAAGGTAGAAGTTAGAAAATATCACTTAATGTGTTCAGATAATATGAACACCTCAGAATGACTCTAAAGGAATACATATAAGTCCTGTGCTCTGAGCATTGTAAATCAGAACACAGAAAAAGAAAATTCAGAACAAGTACAATATGTGTATATGTGTGTGTGTATTATAAAATTATATTTATATATTTGAATAAGTATATTTGGTATTTA
>LOEQ01004639.1:112431-133281 GCA_001685075.1 Bramus lutescens | reverse complement strand
CCCTTGCTGGTTGCAGGCTCAGTGGGGCAAAGAAACTCCTGCAGCAATTGCCCTAACCACTTTGACCCCAGACCCCAGACCAGAAGCAGAACAAGTCATATCTTGACGGACACCAGAAAAGAATTCGCAGTAGATAATGACATTTTTTTTTAGTTTTTTAGTTTTTTTAAATATTTATTTATTTATTATGTGTACAATATTCTGTCTGTGTGTATGTCTGCAGGCCAGAGGAGGGTACCAGACCTCATTACAGATGGCTGTGAGCCATCATGTGGTTGCTGGGAATTGGAAGAGCAGGCAATGTGCTCTTAACCACTGAGCCATCTCTCCAGCCCCTAGATAATGACTTTGAGCACTTCAAAATTATGGGAAACTTCATTTAGATAGCACGGAACAGTCACCCCAAAAATTGACTGCAAAATAAACTAAAATTTTGAGTCTATCACAGAGAACATGGAAGACTTAAACTCACTATGACTATCCTTTGAGGATCAGTTTACCTCATTCATCCACAGATACTTGTTTTGTCTTTTTAAAATATATGTGTACATGTATCTCTCTCTCTCTCTCTCTCTCACACACACACACACACATATATGTCATGAGCATATAGATGCCTGGGGGGAGCCAAATGATGACTTCAGGTCCCATGGAGTTACAGGTGGTTGTGAGCTGCCTCATTCGGGTGCAGGAAACCAACTTAATTCTTCTGGAAGAGCATCAGATGTTCCTGAATGCTGAGTCATCTGTCTAGCGTCCTGATTCACTTTTTAAAATTATGTATTTGTATACATACATACATACACACATATTGTGTGTATCTGTGTATGTCTTTTGCCTCATGTGTGTCTGATGGACATGGAGACCAACAGAAGGCACTGGATCTCCTGGGACTGGAGTTACAAATGGTTGTGACTCCATGTAGATTCTGGGAATTGAACCCAAGTCCTCTGCAAGAGCAGACAATGCTATGAGCTCTTGCGCCATCTCTGCAACCGCCATTTTGCTATATTTGAGAGGAAATCTTGTTATATTGCCCAGATTGGGTTGCAACTCCTGGGTTCAGGTGATCCTTTCCTTCGGCCTCCTAGGTAGCTGGGGCTTCAGGTACATGACACTATGTCTGCCACTCAGCAAATCCATAAAGTTTCTTTTTTCTAACACAAGTGAAGAGATACCAATAAACCAAATATGTCCAAAACTTTCATGGAGTTTTTGCTTGTTTTCTTGGAGTTTCGTTGTAGTGGATAATAAGCAATGGTGGCTGCTTCTGTGATCGTTCACATCAGAAAATGTAATGATATGAATCTGTGCCAGGCTGATAATGTAGTTTGTCTGGAATTTGTTAAACAAATGAAAAACTTGGAATTCCAAGTGACACAGGAATTAACACTGTGTGTGTGTGTGTGTGTGTGTGTGTGTGTGTGTGTATTGGGAATGGAATTCAGGCCCTTATGTATAGGATTCACTTACAATGACACCTAGCTATAATCTCAACTAAACACACTAGAAGTTTTAAAGTTGTAAAAGGAATCTAGAAGTGATGACAGGAACATATAACCTCAGAACTTGAGAGCTGGAGACGAGGGACTCAGGGTTCAAGGCTTGCCTATGGGTGCTGAGATGGTTCAGTAGGTAAATGCCAGCAACTTGAGTTTGATCTCCAGGACCCACATGGTAGAAGGACAGTAAGGACTCAAAGTGTCCTCTAACCTCCACCTATGAATTGTGGTACATGCACTAATTTAAAGGGGTGCAGGGTGTTAAACAGATGCCTAGGTGTTGAAGACCATTTGCCTTCTTCCAGAGGACCTGAGTTTGATTGCCATCACCCAGGTTGAATAGCTCACACATGCCTGAATCCAGCTTGAAGGGATCTGATGTTCTCGTCTGGCCTTAAATGTGTTCACCCACATGTAGAATACACAGACACACTGACGCGAAGGGATAGAAATCCTTGTTTTAATGGTTGGGAATGAAGAGGAATGGGAAGCATGTTTTCCTCACTTTAAATCTCTGGCCCTCCCCACCTCACTGGATTTTTCATTTGTTTGTTTGTTTGTTTGTTTGTTTGGGGGGGGTTGATACAGGGTTTCTCTGTAGCTTTGGAGCCTGTCCTGGAGCTAGCTCTTGTTGACCAGGCTGGTCTCGAACTCACAGAGATCCACCTGCCTCTGCCTCCCAAGTGCTGGGATTAAAGGCATGCGCCACCACCACCCGGCTTGCTTGTTTGTTTTTTGTTTTGTGGGTTTTTTTCTGTTTTTTTTAAAGAAAGGAAGAAAGAGAAATAAATACTAGGGCTAGAGAGATGGTTCAGGGGTTAAATGTGCATGTTGTAATCCCAGCACTCAGGAGGTAGAGGCAGGAGGATCTCTGAGTTCAAGATATATAGAGCAAGTTCTAGGACAGCCAGGGCTACACAGAGAAACCCTGTCTCAAACAAAACAAAACAAAAATTTGTATTGTGCTCTTGCAGAGGACCCAAGCTTGGTTCCTAGCACCTATGTTAGGCACCTTACAACTGCCTGTAACTCTAGCTCCAGGGGATCCAATGCCTCTGACCTCTGTAGGCATCTGCACTCACATAACAAACCCTTACCCAAACACATGATTCAAAATAATAAATGTTGGGGCTGGAGAGATGGCTCAGTGGTTAAGAGCACTGGCTGTTCTTGCAGAGGACCGGAGCTTTTACCCTCATGACAGGCCACAACCATTTGTGACCTCTGTTCCAAGGGAACCCAATGCCCTATTCTGGCTTCTATGGGCACTGCATGTGTGAGGGGTACACACATGCAAGCAAAATAACCGTACATATAAAATAAATAAATATTTTTTAAAAGAACAATAAAATAATCTTTTTTTAAAAAGGAAAGAGTTCCGGGTGGTGGTGGCATACACCTTTAATCCCAGCACTCAGGAGGCAGAGGCAGGCAGATCTCTGTGAGTTTAATGCCAGCCTGGTCTACAAATGGAGTTCCAGAAGAGTCAGAGCTGTTATATAGAAACCCTGTCTAAAAAAAAAACCAAAAACCAAAAAAAGTACAAATACAAAAATACCAAGTATGGTAGTTCACACCTCTAATCCCAGCACTCAAGAGGCAGAAGCAGGTGGAATTCTGTACTTCTGTATCTGTAAGTTCAAGACCAGCTTAGTCTACATAGAATGTCAATCAGGGCAACATAATGAGGCTCTGACTCAAGAGAGAAAGAGTGGGAGACAGAGAAGGGATGGGGGTGTCAGGAGAGATGGCTCAGTAGTTAAGAGTGCTCTTCCCCGGGACCTGAGTTGAGCACCTAGCTCCTACATCAGGTGGCCACAACCACATGCCACTCCAGCTCCAGGCCTCCAGTCTCCTATTCTGTCTTCAGTGGGCACCCATGTATATATGTGTGTCTGTTTTGTGTTTTTTGAGACAGGGTTTTTCTATGTAGCTTTGAAGCCTATTCTGGAACTCCCTCTGTAGACCAGGCTGGCCTTGAACTCACAGAGTTTCACCTGCCTCTGCCTCCAGTGTGCTGGGATTAAAGGTGTGTGCCACCAACACTCAACTCACTTGATTTTTCAAGAGAGAATAATTGTCTCAACTGGTAGCTTGGAAGAAAAGCAATTTAGAGCAGTAGCCCCAATCAGTTGGAGTTTCCTGTTTTTGTTTTTGTTGTTTGGTTGATTGGTTTCCATCTTGCAAGATTTGTTCACCCCAGCTGCTTCTGAACATTTCTTTAAAAAGTCTCCTATGACTAGACCTACCTGGCCAAGCAAAGGGTATACTCTGTAACATAAGGCAGCCAGCAGATAAAATCTTGACATAGTCTTTTGCATTACTGGTGGTAGAGATGAGGGTCTCACACTAACCCACGTTAGCCTGGAACCTGCTTCCTGAGAGCTGAAATTATAGGCATGAACTACAACATCTGGCTAAGCCATTCAGAAAGCCAAGCTTAGCAGATGGTTAAAATAGGTGTTTAGTAGACTAGGAGAGGGTAAAGTGCTCACCACCCAATTATAAGGTCTTGTGTTATAATCTCATACACATAACTGCACCCATATAGAAAGCTGGGTGCAGTGGCCTGTGACTCCTGAGCTGAGGATGGGGAGACAAGAGCTTCCAGGAGTTTACTTGTTATGGAGTCTGGCTGATTCAATGAGCTCTAGGTTCAATGAGAGACCTTGTCTCCAAATGTTTAAGGTGGGTAGTAAGAGAGGAAGATACCCAACATCAACCCGTAATCACTACACATAAATGTATCGCATACACATGCACACACACAGCTGTGTCCACGTAACAAATTCAATGCTCAAGAAGTTCTTAGGAACTGAAGGTAATGTCCATATCAAGGACAGTAGTTGGCTATAAATTCATGAAAATCATGGTTAATTTATGCGAGTATTGTGTGTGGATTTACCTTGCTTGTATATACATACACATGAGAAGTATGTCATAATCTTCTTTTTTTTTGAGACAGGGTTTTCCTGTATAGCCCTGGCTGTCCTGAAATTTGCTGTGTAGAGCAGAGAGGCCTGGAACTCAGAGATCCACCTGCCCCTGCCTCCCTAGTTCTGAGATTAGAAACCTAAGTCTGTCTAAAACACCTGATTGGTCATTAATAAAGAGCTGAACAGCCAATAGCTAGGCAGGAGAAAGAATAGGTAGAACCACTCTCCGCCTTTCTCTCTCTCTCTTTTATATTTTTATTTATTTGGGGTGGTGGCCTGTGGAGGTCAGAGAGAGGACGACTTGTGGGGGTCAGTCCTGACCTTTCTCCATGTTCATCTCTGGGATCAACTCAGATCCTTGGCAGCAGCAGTCCTTTACCTACTGAACCACCTCCCTGGTATCCTGATGTGGAATATTAGTTTAGGATATGTTATATCCATTTATTCTGTGGTGTATTGTTTTAATGGTTCAAAAATGTATTGCATTTTTTATGCTGCATTTGTTTAACTCTGCAAAGCTATGTTACTTTGCCTGTCTAAAACACCTGTTGGTCCAATAAAGAGCAGAACAGCCAATAGCTAGGCAGGAGNGAGAAAGGATAGGCGGGGCTGGCAGGCAGAGAGAATAAACAGAAGGAAGAAGAAAGAGGGTGAGAAAAGGCGGAGAGCAGAGCGCCAGGGTCGGTGACCCTTCCTCACAGCCAGACATGGAATAAGAAGGAAAGGAAAGATATACAGAAGTGAGAACGGTAAGATCCCAGAGGCAAAAGGTAGGAGGGATTACTTAAGTTAAGAAAAGCTGTCTAGGAATAAGTCAAGCTTAGGCTGGGCATTCCTAAAAAAACAAAATAAGTCTCTGTGTGTTTATTTGGGTACTGGGTGGTGGGTTCCCAAAGAATAAAGGGGGGAGAATACTTTGACCTGGTGTTTTAAGATAGACTCTATGTAACCCTGGCTGGCCTCAAACTCATTATGAAACCTTGAAATCTTGATGCTCCCATCTTCTTCTCCTAAATGCGGTGATCATAGGGGTGTGTGACTGACTACACTGGCTTATGCGGTAGTGAAGGTGAGCAAAGGGCTTCCTGTTTGCAAGATGAGCACTCTACCAGAGGAGCTGTGCTATCAGTTCCCTGACACTTAAAAAAAAGAGCCTGGAGAGATGCCTCAGCAGTTAAGAGCACTTGACTGCTCTTTCAGAGGTCCAGAGTTCAATTCCCAGCGACCTGGGTGGCTCACAACCATCTGTAATGGGATCTGATTCCTGTTTCTCGTATACATGAAGACAGAGCACTCATATACATAAAATACAGGAATGATTAAGTCTTTAATTTTTTCCTTCTTTAAAATGAAAAAAAAGAATTATGCTTAAATTTTAAGTATGTTCTGGACCACTGGTTCTCCTGCTTCCTAGGTCTACAACCCTTTAATACAGTTCCTCATGTTGTGGTGACCTCCAAACATAAAATTATTTTCTTTTTTAAAAAAATTATTTATTTTATTGGTGTTTTAGCCTATTTGTATAAATGTGTGAGGGAGCTCGATACTGGAGTTACAGACAGTTGTGAGCTGCCATATGGGTGCTAGGAATTGAACCCGGGTCCTCTAGAAGAGCAGTCAGTGCTCTTAATGCCTGAGCCATCTCTCCAGCCTCATAAAATTATTTTCATTGCTACTTCATAACTGCAATTTTGTTGCTGTTATGAACCAAATTGGCTGAGAACCGATCCTCCAAACTAAGTTCTTCTTTCCCATAAAACCTGCACTTAATTTTGCCCCACATTTTTTATAAGATTTATTTATTAATTATGTGTACAGTATTCTGCCTACATATATCCTATAGGCCAGTAGAGGGCATCAGATCTCATTACAGATGGTTGTAAGCCACCATGTGGTTGCTGGGAATTGAACTCAGAACCTCTGGAAGAGCCAGTGCTCTTAACCTCTGAGCCACCTCTCCAGCCCTTGTTCCACATTTTATACATTACCAGACTTTTGGTATTTTTAGATCCTTAAAAATCTTAACTTTTTAAAATGTTCTTACCTAGTTTAAAACTGGAAATTTTATAAGCTCTTTAAGGTTAGCCACAGGCTATGTTGTGTCTTTCGGAAGATAGAATTAAGGAGTGTTTTAATGTATATAGATGTTTTGATTGCATACCACAAAGGCAGAAGAGGGCATTTGATCCTCTGGATTGAAGTTACAGATGGCGTAAGCCACCATGTGGATATGGGGCATTGAACCCTGTGTCCTCTGAAAGAATAGGAGGTGATCTTAACCATTTTTCCAGCCCCAACGTGGAATTTGGGAAAAACCATTTCCATGATGTTTACACATGTATGCCTGCTCATGTGAAGGCAGAGGACATTGAGCAATTCTTCTATCATTTTCTACTTGTCTCTTTTTCAAAATAGAATCTAAGTGTGTAATAGGACCCCAGGCCTTTGTAGGCCTCCAAACCAGAGCACAACTAACTCCATGATGGACGTGCAATTCAGTCTGTAAATCTCAGCAAGTGTGCAGTACTATGGGCCAAACAAACAAACCAAAACAAAAAACAAAGACCTATCCTGTGGTGATTCCTCTGCAGGCTTTCCAACAAGCACGGAAAATACAATACAAGAGACAAAAATGACACTCCACTCAGCCCGATTTTATTGTAACCCGTGCTGGACCAGTACTTCGAGAGTCTGGTCGAGATCATTTTACTTCAGCCATATTTATACACAGTACAGTTTTTTGAAAAGAAATGTGTTCAGATAACAATTAACTCAGTCCCAAGTGTATAACAATTTAAGACATTTTTACACTGAGATTCTTTTCAAAGAACATCTAGGTTTTCTTTTTTTCTTTTTTTTCTCACAAGAATGGGTACTGTTGACTCAGAGATAGTACCCAAAATTTAGGGTCTAGGAATCTAGGGATCTTGACTGGGGCAAACATAACACTGGTGGGTGTCAGGATTGGGTTGACCAGAAGAAAACACAGAAGTCACATAGACTGTTGTAAACCACAAGAGACTTTACTCTAAAAGCAATGCTCAAGATTTAGGGGAAAGGTCCTGGATAAGAATTTAGGTAAAAGCCTAAATTCTGGGAGATCAGGGCAGAGCCTGTCTCATCAGACAGCAAAGGATCGCGAGGTTGTAAAACGTCATCATTCCTAGTGTGCCAGGAAGAGCAGCTGTGTCCCTCATTCCACTGAAGAGGTAAGCTGGGTGTTTAATTTCCTGGCTTCTCCAGGGCTCATCTGTGTGCATAGGGCTTTTTGCTCTCTACATCTCCCCATTTCTAAGTTTTTAAAGGAAAGAATAGCAGTTGTAATGGGTCCATGATTGAATGCACTGCCTCTATGTACTTTAATTAATATAGGCAAGCACAAGAAAATTACAAGAATAACTAACAGAGGACCAAGGAAAGGGGAAAATGTTCTTGGCCATGAGGGCCATTCATAGGTCACTTGGGAGAGTTTATCTATAACTTTGTACAAACCATTAATTTGATCATCAATAGTGAAAGAAGAATCTGACACATTAAAGCAACAACACAAGCCAGGAAATTGTTGGCAACCAAGGTTATGCTTCAGCAACAAATAATCTATACTAGCTCTATTTCTTTTTTTATTTCTTTTCTTTTTTTTTAATTTTTTTTGAGACAGGGCTTCTCTGTGTAGCTTTGGAGCCTGTCCTGGTACTAGCTCTTATAGACCAGGCTGGCCTCGAACTCACAGAGATCTGCCTGCCTCTGCCTCCCGACTGCTGGGATTAAAGGCATGAGCCACCACTGCCTGGCAGTAGCTCTATTTCTTACAACTGTGGTCCTCAGTTCATCCATCTCTTAGTTGATTTCTTTAATAATTTTCTGTAATATTAGTAGTTTAAATAATCATACACACAATCCTTAGCGTGGCAAATCAGTATCAGACTGTCTCCTACCACAGATGTGCCTTTAATCCCAGAAAACAGGTGTGAGGAGTCTGCATTTGTGAGCTAAGAATTAACTAGCAGTATCGTTGGTAAATATGACAGATTCACGTTTTAGGGCAGTCACACAGGGTCTGTTTCCTCAGAGTCTCAGCTTGATGAGTTAGACACTGATACTGCCCTAAGTCACCAGTTCACTCTTCTTGGGCGTCTCCTTCTGACGGATGTGTCGTCTGCCTTCAGATGTCTCATTTGTCTAGTGGTCTCTAGATGCCCTAGCTGGATGCTTCAGATCAGGAGCCATCTGAGACTGTTTAGTTTTCTGTAAAGACGTGACCTCACCTCAATGTTAACAGAATGTAGGGCTCTTTCTTTTTGTTTAGCATTTACTTTAGGTTGTGACTTCTTTAGGGCAAAAATGCTTTGGGGCAGCAGGAAAAAAAACCGATTATTATTTAAAATAAAAACAAAATCTAACTGGGAGGTGGTGGGGCACACCTTTAATCCTAGTACTTGGGATGCTGAGACAGATGGAGCTCTNGGAGTCTGCATTTGTGAGCTAAGAATTAACTAGCAGTATCGTTGGTAAATATGACAGATTCACGTTTTAGGGCAGTCACACAGGGTCTGTTTCCTCAGAGTCTCAGCTTGATGAGTTAGACACTGATACTGCCCTAAGTCACCAGTTCACTCTTCTTGGGCGTCTCCTTCTGACGGATGTGTCGTCTGCCTTCAGATGTCTCATTTGTCTAGTGGTCTCTAGATGCCCTAGCTGGATGCTTCAGATCAGGAGCCATCTGAGACTGTTTAGTTTTCTGTAAAGACGTGACCTCACCTCAATGTTAACAGAATGTAGGGCTCTTTCTTTTTGTTTAGCATTTACTTTAGGTTGTGACTTCTTTAGGGCAAAAATGCTTTGGGGCAGCAGGAAAAAAAACCGATTATTATTTAAAATAAAAACAAAATCTAACTGGGAGGTGGTGGGGCACACCTTTAATCCTAGTACTTGGGATGCTGAGACAGATGGAGCTCTGTGAGCTCCAGGCCAGCCTGGTCTACAGATTGAGTTCCAGGACATCTAGGACTATTACAGAGAGACCCTGTCTCAAATAAACCAAATAAAAAAAAAGGAAGGAAGGAAGAAAAAAGTCTAAAGTTAACATAACTAAATGTAGTATAACATATTAGAAAGTAGGTATAGCCACTTACCCCTTTTTAATAGTTTAGAATTTGTTAATTAAGTGTTGATAGTGTTTTATAACAACTTTACCCTGTATATAGAAATGGATTTTAGTAACATGATTTATATTAAAAATTTCTTCAATTATTCAGTAGTTTAAGCAGAACCATTAAATAACATTCAGTTATGAGAGTTCTATGAAGGACATGTATCAAATTATTTGACCAAGTCAAGTTCTAGATAAGATATAATAGTATTTTCTGCAGATTTGAGGGCCTTATGTCATGTCTGTAGCTGCTGTGCTTTATAGTTGATTGTTAGAGAGAGAGGCACTTGTCCGCAGTGAGGTTTAGCACAGATCTCTGCGACATACCTGATAGCAGAGAATGTCCTGGACACAGACAGCCATAGCTTCAGGTGTCCAGTGCATAGCCAATCATTACGTCCTAGAAGCTGGGCATAAACTGATGTCTTTATACTATGTTAAAATGCTTTGATAAGCATTAGACTTTTGCGGGCTGTTTTTCAATCTCTTTTGTCAGTGTCTGATTATATATCAGACCAAGAATGCATTTAATTTCAACAGTGGTCATTAATTTTTTAAAAAGATTTCAACTTAGGGTGAAAAGATTTGAGCTTTTTAAAATTTAGTGCAAATTTAATTTTGAGTTTAAGAATCTTCTATTAGGTAAGTACCGAAGAAATAAACACAAAAAATCCTGAAAGAGAAAGCAATCAATGGTTTCCATGTAAACAAGAAGGTTCAGAAGAGGCTGGCAGTGTAAATGAGAGCAAAGGTGTGAGCAGCAGGAAGGCGTAGCGGCTCCCACTCGTTTGCAACTTCTGTTTGACTACGTAGGCAGTGTTCACACTGTAGGCAGTGTGATGTAACAGACTTTTAAGCTGTACCAAAATAGTTTCATATAAAAGACTTTAAAATAATCTATTTTTCTTCAGTGTAATTTGGTTTAATTCCCTGTGGTCTCCGAGTCCATATGAGAAAGGACAGCACTATATTTGTATTTTGGAGCCATGGGATTATTTAGAAGAAATATTTTTAAAAACTTTTTAATTTTAATTTACTTTTATTTTTTAGTCCACCCTAAGTCTGTTTACATTCTCATTTTAAAACCTGTTAAGTTGTACAAAAAATAAATTTAAAATTGGAGCTTTAGTAATAAAAGAGATTTCTTATTTTGTTAATGCTGCTAGTGTGTTATTGAATGGATACATGATTTAAAGATGAAACCATCTAGTAAAATATACCTGACTTTAATCAAACTTTGTTTTTATTTATTTACTTTAACCTTAATATTGAAAACATATAGAAGGTCAAAGTTTCTTTTTAAATGCATCATTTTTGTATTTACTATGACTATAAACTTAGTTTTGAGCACATTAAAACATTCAGTCATTTATAAGGTGATTGATTGACCATTAATTTGTGTGTCTTAACTATCTTTAACAGTTTACCACAAGTTAGTAGCTTTTATAAGATTAGGATTATACAGTTTTAGACAAACATTTCTAAATCAATTTTTGTTAACCTGAGTATACCTTTATAACCTTAGGAACTTATCATATAAAAACCATTGTAATCGAAAAATATCTTGGAGATTTGTCATTGTTTCTTTACTCTAAAAGGAAGATACAATAATACACAGACGGCTTAGTGAGACTAAGTATTAGGAGTGTTGTCTTAGTTGTTTTATGCCACATGATCATTTTAAGAAAGTGGTAAATTATGTGGCATGTAGTTTTTAACCTTAGTAAAGATGGATACCGGGCACATGGACTTTTTATCCTGATGAGACATCAGCTAAGATGAAGGCAAACTATGTGGCTGTTATTTAAAATGTATCTATTTCATATGCTGAAATGTAGCAAAGCTAATTTTTTAAAGACCTGAATCATATATGTGTATGTATGCATAATGCTAAAGTAAACTAAAATTATGTCATTAATAGATTTAACGATCAGTCTTTTGGTATGAGTTTTAAGCTAAATTTTTGTTACAGATCTTACAGAATTTTGCCCATATCCATTGAACTTACAAATCTTGAGATAAAGAGTATCTCCTCAATGTGCTAATTTATACATGAGGTCAGTTAATATTGAGCCATAATCTCTTTTCAGGATAATGATTTGGGGTGAGGATAAGCAAACTGAGGACCCAACACTATCCATTATGACTATAAGACTTTGATTTTTCTTAATCCATCCAAAAAAAAAACCTGTCACCAACATTTAAATATAGCAAAGTCACTTAAATAGTTAATGGATAAGAAACATCTAATTAAAGCTTATGTATTATAGCAAGCTGAGACTTTTCAGCTCTATCACCTGGGATGGGCTCTCTTTGAGGAGCCTTTGGAATTCATATATAGAATACATGTTCCTTTTCCTTTTAAAGAATCATCTACAAAAGCATTAGAAGCAAGTTCTATTATATTTTAAAATCCTAAATCTAAAGAATTTTTAGGTGTAATTTTAGGTAAATACCCAAAATACATCTTTAAAATTCTTAAGAGGGAAAATTGTGGATAATTATCTATAAAATCCAAGTAACACGCTACTGCACCCTGTCGATTATTATTAGTGAGAAACAATTGACCCGCATTTTATCAAGAGGTACAGTAATTTCTATAGACTCTTTAACAGTAAGGGATTATTTTTGAGATCACTTTAACTACTGTATTATTTAATAAATTAATAGTCTGTTATTTTTTAGATATCACATTGTTCTAGAATCTGAGAGCTTTCAGAATGAAACATAAAGACATAGACAAGGAGCCTGGAGAGATAGCTCAGCACTTAAGAGCACTGCCTGCTCTTCCAGAGGTTCTGAGTTCCACTCCCAGCAGCCACATTGGTGGCTCACAACCATTTGTAATGAGATCTGGCACCCTCTTCTGGCCTGCAAGGATACATGCAGGCAGAGAACTGCATACATAATACGTAGACACAAATCTCCAGTAGTGAAACTCCAGGGCTTGAATGTGTGCACAAGACATTTTGCTCTCTACACTAAGCTGTCCAAGTCTGCAGTTAAGGGGAAGTCTCTAATCCTAACCTTGTTATTTTGGCTACTGTAGTTCTGCTTCTAGCCAAATCTTGTTAACTGAAGTGTGAGAACACAAGACATGGTTTCTGTGCTGAAAAGCTCATCCTGAGAAAGGCTTTGGATTACAATGGGATCCTGAACACCCAGTGTAGTCCCCAGCCAGCCAGTAAAGACTTTTATTGGCTAAAACCAATGTCTGGGCAGTCTTCTCTGGTGAGTGTCCCACAACTGAATCTGACATTTACCATTTGGCTAGGTTGGTTTGTTAGTGAGCTCCACAACCCACCACTGCCTGCTTCCTAGTGCTGGTGTCACTGGCATATGTGGCCATGACCAGCTTGTTGTATGAGTGCGGGGATTTGAACTTGGGTCCTCATGTTTGCACACCAAGTGTCCTTTTTTTTTGGTTTTTTAAGACAGGGTTTCTCTGTATAGCTTTGGTGCCTGTCCTGGAACTACCTCTTATAGACCAGGCTAGCCTTGAACTCAGAGATCCACCTGCCTCTGCCTCCTGAGTACTGGTAATAAAGGTGTGTGCCACCACCTCCTGACTTGCTCTGACCTTCTGAACTATCTCTGTAGACCCTTGAAAGTTGACTCTATACTTTTTTCATATTTTAAAGAGTTAGATGTGGCATGTTTCAAATAAGGCTACACACTTCATAGCCAGAAACCCCAAATAGTTTTTCCTTCCCCTTGCTGCCCAGAAATCAGAGGTGACCAGCTGTGAGCATCGACTATGGGCTATTCATTAAGTAAGCCTATTGCTTCATGGCACAGGGTCTCTTTCTTCCCTTAGAAACTAAGGGGCCCTTGCTTTGTCTTACGATCTGAAAGCTCTCGTCAGAACACCACCGTGCTATTTGTGTTATTCTATGGGGCTCTCACCTGAAGGACAGTCTGTCCCAGACTCTGTCCCTTGAACCACATTTTCTTACATCATCACATCAATCGAGATTTAACATCTCTCTCTTTTGGGGCGGGGACAGATTTCAAGACAGGATTTCTCTGTACATCCTTGGCAGTCCAGGAAATCACTATCTAGAACAGGCTGGACTCAAACTCAGTGATCCACTTGCCTCTGCATCCCAAGGGCTGGGATTAAAGGTGTGCATCACCACAGCATGGCCAATCTGGATTTAAATCTAACAAGTATATTTATACCACGCCACCACAGCATGGCCAATCTGAATTTAAATCTAACAAGTATATTTATATCTCTAAAATTTTTTCAGAGTGCTTTTAAATTTTTATTATTCTAGATATTGTGGTGCAGACTTAGCAGCACTCAGGAGGCTGGGCAGGGAAAATCTGTGAGAATGGGGGTAGCCTGATCTACATAGAGAGTTCCAAGCCACCCAGAGCAACATAGTGACATTAAAAACCTTATTCGTTTATTTATTTATGTGTTGATATGCACATGTATTCATTATCTCCTCTAGAGGTCAAAGCACAACTTGCAGAAATAGAGTCATCAGGCTTGGTGTCTGGGTTTTTACCCACTGAGCCCTTAGAGGGCTTAGAATTTGCAAATTTACCATACTATCTATTATTTGCTTGTAACCCAGATGTTATGCCCTGCAATTCTGAAGGAAGCATAAGCAACTTGGTTGACAGCTAGATAATTTCATCAGCAATGAGTCAAACACATACAGAAGGCAGTGGTTTTAATAAATTGACAAAAGAACAGTATCTATGAATCTAGGAAAAACAGACAACAATGAAAATCCTCTCGATGACATAATCAATTCATATTTACACTAACAAATGAGAAATTCCACACACTGTTTCTCAAACTTTTAAGTCCATCAGTACTGCTTCTGAACCGCTTATGATGCTGGACCCTAACATTTGGACCGATAACCAGCTCCTCACTATGTTGGTTCAGAATGGTATTTTAAAAGTCATCCTCCTGACACCGGAGATGGCTTCAGTGGAAAAGAGTACAGTCTGCTCTTCCAGAGGATCTAGGTTCAGTTCTCATCACCCACATGCCAGCTCACAACTGTGTGTACCTCCAGCCTCAGAGAATCCAACACCTTCACACAGATGACATACATGCAGGCAAACATGAGTGCACATTAAATAAACATAAATAATTTAAAAAAATCATTTCTGGCTGGTGGTGATACACACACATTGATACCAGCACTAGGGAGGCAGTGGCGGGTGGAGTTTGAGGATAGCCTGGTCTACAGAGTTAGTTCCAGGACAGCCAGGGATGCACAAAGAAACTCCGTCTTGAAAAGCCAACAACAACAACAAAAAAACACCATTATGGCCTTCTTAGAGAGAATGGTGCATCGCCTACATCAGAGCTGTCTGGGTTTCTCTCCTAATAAGTTTGTTTGTTTGCTGTGTTCTGTTTGCTGAGTTTTAATCTTGATCTGTGTGATTCTTATGGGTAGAATTTAGGATTCTTCTAGAAGGTATGTAAAGCCATTAAGCAATGTGGAAAAAAGTTCTGTATTCTTTTCATCTTGAGATGTGTTCAGTAACTTGCACTCTGATGCCTTTTTCAACAGCCAATCAAAAATCTCATTTCGCATGTAAAAAAAAATGTACCCAGTGTGAAGCCGATTCTCCTGAATCAAGGCCTCTGGGATCTCGAATACTTGGACATCACTGTACAGGAGCCATGCCTGCCTTTGAAAGTCATACACATCACTTACATAATGGCCTGAATCTTGGGAACTCCCAAAATGGCTGACGATACCGACGAGCCTGTAGTTCTGGGGATCGTCGCCCATTGCTGCATTTTTTGATTCAGCATCAGTGTTCCTGGCTCCTGTGTCTTCCTCGGTACTGCGAACACTTTGAGGTGATGCCCAAGGCAGCAATTCCGCATGGATTCTACTCCCATGCATCTGGAGGAGCTGTTCAGCAATTTCTTGGGATCCTTCCAGGATGTTTTGTTCTTTAAGATCACACAAATAATTGGACATCTCAGTTGTAGTGTAATGATCTGACTTTCCATATACATTAATTTTCTCATACTTCTTAAATTCTGAATTCTTGGAGACCTGTTGAAGACCCATCTCTGCAAGACCTGGGATGTGAATGCTGATAGGTTCACAGATCATTGAGTCCGGTGCTGGCAATGTCTTTTCACTGAGCATCTTGTTTTCTCTCTTCACTGCCTTTGGCTCCACTTTAGGACCATTTTCAAGGCCTCTCTGCCACTGCTCCTCACTTAGCTCCTCGTACATCCTGTGCAAGGTTTGGACTTCAGCGTCCTCATTGGATCCAACCTGTAGAACTGTGAAATCAATGAAGTCTGAAGTCACCCTCTTAGCTGGTATTGACTGGCTGAGGATGTCAGGCATCATCTCTTCAGAGACATTTGGGACACCATAGGCCTCATGAGGGGCCTGACTGGTCAAAGGAAATGGTGGCTTCGTGTTTTCATTGCAATGGGAAGATACATCCAGATACTTAGAAATCTCAACTGGCTGCTGGCTCTTCACTAACAACCTGTTAGCAGTAAAGTGGTAGCGTTTCAGATGAAGGATAAGGACCCTTGGGAGTCTCCTCAAAGTATATCTGAGCACAGAATTCTTGTTNGGAAATGGTGGCTTCGTGTTTTCATTGCAATGGGAAGATACATCCAGATACTTAGAAATCTCAACTGGCTGCTGGCTCTTCACTAACAACCTGTTAGCAGTAAAGTGGTAGCGTTTCAGATGAAGGATAAGGACCCTTGGGAGTCTCCTCAAAGTATATCTGAGCACAGAATTCTTGTTTTTACATTTCTCACAATTGCGCTCAATTTTCTCAGGTGTAAAGAAAAGATCAAGTGACTTTTGAATCGACAGAGGGTGTTCTTTTGTCCCTTGGTGCAGGTCAACAGAGAGGTAATTACTCACTTCAGTGTTGAGGGTAGCCTCACCACAGGCTTCACAAACGATAGAGCTATCCAGCTCTATTTCAAAATTAGCACTGACAGGACAAACAAACATTTTGGTGGAGGCAGTCCCAGCATATGTTGATGGAAAAAAATCCTCAACTTCGTTTTCCCTCTCAGTACAGCACATGGCATTTAGTTTTTCCACGTTCAGTTTCAACTGATCTAAACACTGACTTAAAAATTCATGGGCATCATTCTGTTCATCGCCCAAGAATGTGTCTGCAACCGTGGAAATGGATTTCTTCACATTTATGAGTAACTGTCCCTTGATCTCTACATCTCTTATGTCTTTCAAGACAAGAAGTTGGCTTAAGGGCTTGATGAGATCATCACAGGAAACTTTCTCCCATGGGATACCTTGTGTGAGCAAGTCCTTTGCAAAGGTTGGGATCCCAAAGACAGATTGTAAAATGGAATTCATGTAGCAGGTATTTCCTAAATTGGGGAAGCCTTCACGTGTCAGTTGCTTTGCGCAAGTATCAAGAGGAGACTGGATATCGTTATGTATTGGGATCTCCTGGCTAAACTTTGATCCGCTTGCAAAAACAGTGTCATCTAGGTCAAGCTTCCCACAGGAGTTGGTACTGAATAACGGCTCAAGTTTCCAGTTGTTATGCATTTCCTGATCTCTTATAGTCATCAGTTTCTCTCCTTTGTTTCTTTTGTTCCTGGAGTTGTAACTCTTGGATTTCTTTCTTGATTCAGGATTATTTTCTTTGAGAAAGACCTCATTCAATTCTACAGTGGATGTTGATATCGTCTTCCGCTTCTTGTTCTGTTTTTCTGTTCTCTCTTCTTCAACATAACCACTGGAGGAGTTTGCCATTGAAAGTGACATATTCATGGGGAACAGTGTCTCACTTTCTTGTGTAATATTCAAAGATCCACAAAATGTATCCTGGTGCTTCCGGCAAAATAGATCGCTGCTTTCAAGAACATCCTGATTCCTCTCTGGTTCCTCGAGTTGTTGGGATTCAGATGGATGAACAGAATCCAGGACAGACTTCAGCTGTTCAACATCGAAAGCAGATAGCTTGTCGATGAGTAAGGATGTGTCATCTTTCAGAGTTAAATGCAGACGATGCAGTCCAGCCTCACAATAACTAACCACTACACCTGCAACATTACCACCCAGAGGGAAAACCCTTCTCCTTCCTTCCAACTTAAAGGAGACCACCAGACTAGCCTTCTGCTTCCTCTCCACTGTTTCAATGACTGCCTCTTTCCATTGAGAACCCCGGGTGTGCTTGCTCCGGTTCTTGCTTCGGATTTGGACGAAACCATGTATCTTTAGAAGAGCCATTCTTTCTTCACAAAGAAAACACGTGTAATCTAAAAACAAACACACAAGAGCACAATGCACACTGAGATTATGGACTCAAAATGTATTCATCGTAATTTATTTTGTAAAACCAACTGACCAGAATTGGCTTTTAGTCTGTTCATTCTGCCTCAAGTACAACACTACAGAAAAACTTATATTTTTTGTTTAGTATTTACAACATTTATTGATTGATTACAATTAAGAAAATCGGAGTTACTTGCATCCTTTAAATAAAAAGATTATAATTGTGTATGTCCATGTGTGTGCATTTGTGCAAATGTGAGTGCAATGCCCTCAGAGTCCAGACTCCCTAGAACTGGCATACCAGGCAGCTTTCAACTACCCTGTATGTGGACTAGAAACTGAACTTAAGTCTGTATTCGGAACTCCTCATTCATTTCCTGGACCCGAATAATCACACAGAAACTCTATTAATTTCAACACTGTTTGGCTGATGACTCAGGCGTATTTCTACCTACCTCTTACATCTTAAATTAACCCATTTCTATTAATCTGTGAACTTCCATGAAGCTGTGGCCTGCTGGTAAGATTCTGGCATCTGTCTCTTTCTGCAGCTACATGGTGTCTCTCTGACTCCACCTACTCTCTCTCTCTGCATCTCGTTTTGGATTTCCCACCTTGCTCTATTCTGCCCAGCCATAGGCCAAAGCAGTTTCTTTATTAACCAATGGTAATAAAACATATTCACAGCATATAAAGGGGAATCCCACATCATGCTCTTAACCACTGAGCTATAGATGCTGTGCCCGTTCTCTGGAAGACAGAGTTAGTTTGCTCTTTTATCTGTCCCAGTGTTTAATTGTGATGGTTGATTCTCTTTGTCAACTTTCCACCACCAACCATCACCTGGAAACTGAGTCTCAATGAGTTTTTGTCTAGATCAGGTTGGCCTACGGGATTGTCTAGGTTGCCTTAATAAGAATGGAAAGACTCAGGTTGAAAGTGAGTAGCATTATGTCCTGCTTTAGGGTACCAAAGGACAGAAGAGTAGAGACAGAGTGTTGTGCACTGAGCATATGTGCATGTATTCATTCTCAGCTGTTTCATGTTCCTGCAGATGTGACTTCCCCAAAGGGATGACTATAATCTGTGACTGGAAACTGAAATACCGCCCCCCAGCCGCTGCCACAATTCTCTAAAAGTTTTGTTTTTCACAGTGTTTTATTGTCTATAGAAAAACAAAAGCTGTAAGTACCTTAAGTAAAATGTGGTAGGAGTATCTCACTCACTGGTGCCTCTGTCCTCTGTCCTGATGCTGCTGCTGATACAATTGTAGTTCTGGTCAAATTCTACTGTCTCATGCAAATGCAAAAAGGTAGAAAGATTGAGGCTGTGAGTGGTCACCTCTGGTGCTGGCCTTTTGATTGCAGATTCAGGATTCAGATACACAGTCCTGCAGTGGTCATATGATACATATCAATGAGTACATATGTGAATATATGAGAGGCTGAAGGCATAGGTCAGAGGTTAAAGCGCAAGAGCTAGATTCAATCCCTAGGATCACACACAGACAACTGTGATCTATGTGACTATAAATGATGATAATTCCAGCACTAGAGAGGCTAAGCAATGGACAGGTGTGATACAAGAGTGGATATGAAGGGGAACACAGTCTCATGAGAAAGGAAGGAAAGGGAAATGAAAAGAAAGGAAGGAACAAAGGAAGAAAGGGAAAAGAAGGGAAAGAAAAAGGAGAGGAAAAAAAGAGCAACACAAATCCTAAACCAAAGAAAAGAGATGGAAGGGAAGAAAGCAGTGTGAGGCCACCAAGGCAACATTAGGCCAGTGTCAAAACTAACAGAGCTATTCGCCTGCAGTCTCGGTGGAACTCTGAAACACAGCTTGTTCCAGTACTGAGGGGACTTAAGAGGTGAGTGAATAGCTACAGGCAGGATGCCCCACTCTCTAGGACCTCTCTAGTGGGACAAAACCCAGGGGCCCTTCCCCAGTTACCTTGGCTTTTCTAGCCAGCCAGCAGGAGTTTCCTGAGACTAGGTTCCCCTAAAACCCAAACCCATCCAGTGGACCCCCCAAGCTACTAACCACAACCTGCCTAAGAGCCGAGAGCTTGCTATAATACTGAGGGAACCAAGAGTCTGCTACAACATTGAGGGGATTAAGAGAGAGCACCAAGAGAGCAAGCCAGGAGAGAAGACCGAGAGAGCAGGTGTATAGAGACCCCAGAGGCTTTCTGAGACATATATTGACAATACAAAATGGACCACAAAAAATCCCGAATACTCTGACAGCCACAATAAGGATTGGACCAAGATGTAAAGACACTGCCGGCCTCATTTGAAGGAAGAGATGGGTAGGCACCAATGGAAGAGTTCCTCCAACAACCTAAAAAACAACATGGTAACATCAGAACCCAGTGGTCACACAACAGGAAGACTTGATCATCATAACCCAGAAGAAGTAGAAGAAAAAAACTTTAAGCCAGGTGGTGGTAGCATATGCCTTTAATCCCAGCACTTGGGAGACAGAGGTAGGAAGATCTCTGTGAGTTCGAGGCCATCCTGGTCTTCAAGAGCTAGTTACAGGACAGGCACCAAAGCTACAGAGAAACCTTGTCTTGAAAAAACAAATTAAAAAAAGAAAGAAAAAAGAAAACGACATTAAATGTAACTTTACAAAAATGATGGAGACCTTTAAAGAGGAAGTGAAAAACCCCTTAAAGAAATGGAAGAGAAGACAAACAAAAAAATTGGAAGAAATTAATAAATCCCCCAAAGAAAACCAAGAAAATCCAATCAAACAGAAACCAAGGGAAGGCTGGATATGGAAAATCTGGGTAAACAAACAAGAACTACAGCGACAAGGATAATGAACAGAATACAAGAGAAAGAAGAAAGAATCTCAGGTGCTGAAGATACTATAGAGGAAATAGACTCATTGGTCAAAGAAAACAKYAAATCCAACAAATTCTTAACACAAAACATTCAGGAAATCTGGGACACCATGAAAAGACCAAACCTAAGAATAATAGGGGT
>LOEQ01004639.1:35091-56426 GCA_001685075.1 Bramus lutescens | reverse complement strand
AAAGAAAAAAATTTTGAGACAGTATCTCATATAGGCCAGGCCGGTCTTATATGTGTTGTGTAGCCAAGGATAACTTTAAACTTCTGGTCCTCTTGTCTCTACCTCTGGAGAGCTGGGATGACAGGTGTGGGCCACTGTGCGTAGTGTGGATAACAGATTCCAACAAAGGTAAAACGAAACAAACAAACAAAAACACTGATAGAGGGGCTCCCTATGCCTTTCAAACTGACCTGAGACAAACACCGCAGACTTGTCTCCAGTATCAGATCTTCCTGCCTGAGCCTCCTGAGTGCCCAGACGACATGTTTTTGACACTGTTACTGACTCCTAACCTGTGTGTGTTCATGTGTGTGCACCTGTGTGTATGCATGTGCACGCATGATGCATATGTGCATATGTGACTATGTGTGTGTGTGTCTCTGTGTGTGTGTGAATGATCTGGTTGACGGTACAGTCTGTGACATGTTGATCCTTAGAACCCAAGTAAGGAGCAACAGAGTGTGGCAGTGTACATGTGCAATCCTGATACTAGGGAGACAAAAACAGTAGCGTCCTTGAGGATCACTAGTCAGCCAACCTCGCCTACTTGGTCAGTTCAAGGCCAGTGAGAGACCTCATCTTTACAAAGGAAAAGGACTGGGGAGATGGTGTAGAGATAAAGCCCTTATTATGTAAGCATGAACGCTAGGGTTTGGATCCCAGAACCCATGTATGAAAGCAAGGCCTTGGGCTGGCGAGATGGCTTAGTGGGTAAAGACACTTGCTGCCAAGTCTGACAACATGAGTTCGATACCCGGGACCTACATGACAGAGGGAGAGAACTGACCTCAGCAAGCTGTTCTCTGTCTTCCATATGTATGCATGATGTTCTTACATACTTAAGTGTGTGTTTGTGAGCATATACCCACAAGTGCAATAAAAAATACTTTAAAAAACAACCAGGCAAAAAGTTAGATAATAGCAAATAAGGTAAAGTAAATAAATAAATACATTCAATGCTAGCACTCGGGAGGCAGAGCTGGCCAGCTGGACACGTCAGGTTCAATGAGAGAAGCTGCATAAATAAACAATGTTGGAAGTGATGGCCAAAACGCTTCATATCAAATTCAGGTCTACATGCATACATGTGTGTATGCACCCCAGCACATGCTCACACGCACACGCATGCGTGCACACACACACACACATGAAGGGGGAGGAGGCATGTTCACAATACACATTTACAAGAGAAAAAAGACAGAAAAAGGAAAAATAAAGACAGATAGTGCCTGAGGAAAAACGAGGTTTCCCTCTAGCTTCCAGTGGAAAATACATGCACACTTGTGCACACACGCACACACATACTTTTTAATGAAAATTTTAATGAAGCCTTAAAAGAAGATTTTTATAAACAAATTTTTGTGCATTTTACAAGCAGGGTCTACTTCAATCACCCAGGAAAACCTATGACCTCAGGAACCACAATTTTATATGTTGGGAGCCATTAAACAAAACACAGCACAATTTCATTTATTTGCCCCATAAATATTCATTGAGCATTTATCGTATACTAAGATAAGGTTTGCGACCATAAAGCCTGGGAGTATCTCAGAGCTTGGACAAGGTGGGCTTCTGTGCCATTTCTCTCCCTGGTCCTTCCTCTCTTATTCCTGCAGTTTCCATGGTAACAACCAGCCCATGGCTTCCCCATTCTTCCCCTAGCAACAGGTCGGAGGCACTGCCATCCTCCCCCTGCCCCAGGAAATCTGACAGCTCGACTGGGAGAGAGCCAGCCTAGGAAAGGGAGCAGACCATTGCTCTATTTTACTTTCAGTTTTTATATATCTTTTGTTTGTTTCTTTGTTCCTGGTTGGCGTATTTGCGGCCATGTGAAAACCAGTGGGCCTGTCTGTTAACTTGCTTAGAGTTGCTGACTTCCAGAGTTGGTGATAGCTTAGTTCTTTCTGAGGTTTCTCTGATCAGCTTACAGGGGGATGTCTCTCTGGATCATCTTTCTTCTGTCTCTAAATCCTGTCCGTGTCTAAATTCCACCGCATCCCCACTTTTCATTCTGATACTTTGAGACAAGGTTCTCAGGTAGCTCAACTTGACCTTAACCTGATTGTGTAGCTTAGGGTGACCTTGAACTTCTGATCTTCCTGCCTCCACCTCCCAGGTCCTGAGATTACACGTGTGAGCCACCATGCCTGGTATCTGATTTCCCATTTTTTTTTTGTTGTTTTTAATAAGGACAAGAGTTGTATTTGACTATGACTCACTCTGGAGAATCCATTGTAACTAATTGAATCTGTACCTTCCATATTCCCCCAAACAGCTACGTTCTGAGTTGGGGGTGGTGTAGAACTTCAATAAATGTATATTAAGGGGACACAATTCAACTCATGACATTGCAAATTTTCTCCAAACTCCTGTAGAAAATGAAGTGTCTTGGACCGAAGAGACTCCGTGAACTGCTTGTTGTGGGAATGTGAGACCTGAGTTTGATCCCCAGAACTCAAAAAAAAAAAAAAANAAGTCAGGCAATGTGGCATGTGCTTTTTAGCCTCCGTGCTGGACAGGAGAATTCCTGAGACTCCCTGCATCACAGAAACAGGGCATGGCAGTACACACCAGAAATGCCAGCACTGAAGAGGGACAATCAGAAGGGTCAGAGGTTCAAGCCCATCCTTGACTACATAGGAGTCTGAGGCCAGCTTGCATAGAGGGGACCAGAGTTCAGCTTCCATCCAGCGCTCAGGTCACCAATAACTCGGCAGGGGATCTGACGCTGCTGCTCTTCAAGGGCAGGCACCCTTACTCAATCACATATACCCTGTCGACACTGTGTAATTAAAAACAGAAATCTTTGAAAATATAGTTGTATATGTGCAGATTTGTTTTTTGCTTTTGTCAGCTTGACACAAGCTAGAGTCCTCTGGCAAGAGGGGCCCTCAACTGAGAAAACGCCTGTAGATAAGTCTATGGGTATGTTGTCTTGAGTAATGTGTGATGTGGGAGGGCCTCGCCCACTGTGGGTGATGTCACTCCTGGTTTGGCGGTTCTGGGTTTTAGAAGGAGACTGAGAAAGTCAATAAACTGTGTTCTCCATGGCTTCTGCTTCAGCTCCTGCCCCAAGGTTCTGCCATGAGTTCCTGTCCTGACTTCGTGGATGACGGGCTACAAGCTGTAGGATGAAGTAAGACCCCTTTGCCCCACATTACTTCTGATGATGGTGTTTTATCATAGCAACAGAAACGTTACTAATATAATACACAACTTCAGAGGCCATAAAATCCAGACCTTAAGTGTAAGTAGCAGAGGGTCCACCCCGTGGAACCATCACCCATTGTAGAAGCAGAACAAAGTTCTCCCAGACTGAGATTTTTCCACTCAGGAACATGTTTCAACATTTCCCTGGGGACTACTCTTAGACTTTCCTTTCTTTAATTTCTGTGTTTTGTTTTTTTGAGATCTCTCTCTCTCTCTCTCTCTCTCTCTCTCTCTCTCCTGGAGCTCACTGTGTAGCCAGGCATGGTCTCAGACTCACAGATCTTCCTGTCTCTGTGCTGGGATTACAGGTGTGAGCCACCTCACTCAACTTACTTGGCTTAAAATTAAAAAAAAAAGCACTGAAAACATGTTTACTAGATTTTTAATGAAAACATTTCTTTTAAATTTACTTTAATGGGCATTGTTGTTCTTTGCCTGTATATATGTCTGAGTGAGGGCTTCAAATCTTGGAGTTACAGACAGTTATGAGCTGCCATGTGGGTGCTGGGAATTGAACCTGGGTCCTCTGGAACCACAGCCAAGTGCTCTTAACCGCTGAGCCATCTTCTCTCCAGCTCTGAAAACACTTTTAAAATGGCAGCTATTATCCAAATAGCCACATTTATGACAAAGGGAGTCAGGAATGAACCCATTAGAGGGGCCACTTGCTGGAGGGGAGATTTTTTCCATTTCTCTGTAGTTTCTGACACCACTGACCACCTGACTGGTGGTGGAGTTATGAGGACAGAGCTGGAGGCCAGAAGGAAGGATTGTGAGGACCTGGTGTCCTATACATAGGTCTCCTAGAGAGGAAACAGGCTGTAACTGGGGGTGACCTTACGCTTCTGGTACTTCTACCCTAACACCCCAAGTCTTGGTATGGAAAATCATGCACCAAAACACCCGGTCATAGTGTGCTGGAGATCAAACCCAGGCCCTTGTGTGTGCTAGACAAACATGGTACCAATCGAGCCAGGCCCAAATTCACAAGGGCTAGGTAGGAACGGTGCTGAGGAGCCTAGAAAGGGTGGACATGAAAGAAAACCTTATGTTTTCTGGTATCAGTTTTTTTGTAGCTCCAACTTGCTTGATGTGCAGTGAACACATGAAAGCTGTTTAGACTGAAGGCTGAAATCATTTAAAGAGCTCAATAGCCACAAAAATAATGGCATGAACATAAAAGGGTTGCTGGGAAGACAAAGCGACCTTGGGTCTCCACTAACATGTACATCTAGATAACTATGGATGATTCAGAGGCAAAGAACTTCAAAATAGCAGGCTTTTCTTCCTGAAATTACGTCCCCTCAGTAGAAGCCACTCAAAGCCCAGGCCAAGTATGCACCCAGGAGATAATGGCTCAGACCAGGCCAGAACATTTCCTATTCCATACTTAATGCCTTTTGGGGATCCATTGTGTGCGCACATAACCATTTAATGGCAAGAAATAGCACAGGAAACAAAGTATTCAAAAGATGCCCTTTTCAGACATAAAAACATGGTCCATTAAGGTTGTTTTGCTGATTGTTTCCATGGAGACCATTTCATGTAATTATTCTCCAATTTTTCAGGGTCTAAAAAAAAGTCTTTGTGTTTCGATTTTCTAATGCGGTGGCCTGGAGCGTGCCCACGACAGTCCAGTGCACAACCAGTGGTTCAGAAATGTTCTTTGTTCTCACTTCCAGAGAGATAGCCGTGTGCAAAAGGAAATTCGAGACAATATGGCAGCTCTCACTTTTCTTCATCTGTAACTCCAAGGATAGGTATAGACACACATATGCGCATATGCACATGCGCACACACATATACACTCAATTAACTAAAGTGCAATCAAAAGTCAAATGTTGCACGCACTTAGCAATTGAAGCAGTAGTATTGCTTGAATCAGGAGTTCTTGGCTAGCCTGGGCTACACTGTAAGGTCCTGTTTAAAAAAAATCAACAACAAACAGCAGGGGTTAGGGGATGGAACTTGGTTACCAGACATCTTCTAGTCTGTACATGCACACACTTATATGCATACAAACACACACACACACACACACACACACACACACACACACATACACTTTCACCTGAACAGACATAGATACAACATCTATGTCCATCCCCTGTGCCATAGATCTAAACAGATTTCTAAGTTTGCACAGAGAAAACCCTATGTCTCCACAGGATGTGATATGAGCAGTAAGAAGAACCCATTGGGGGCTTTGGGCTAGAGTGTGACAGAGTCAGATGACCCTCAGGAAGGGGCGTGCTGCTAGCTTTATCCATGACAGGTTTCCCCTCCCTTTTCCCCACCTGAAATTCAGATTTCAATACATTTCAATCTGATTCCTTACTATTTGTGGTGATGTTTTCTTTGGTTTCTCTCGGCCTTTGATATAAAACTCCAGTTTCCTGTGTCATATGGATTGTTTTGTTCCTTTTTTACTTTTTTTAAAAAAGAACATTTTTATTTTAAATTTTGTGTGTTTTTATTTTAAATTTTGTGTGTGTTTATGTGCATGCTGGTGGTGATGCTGCTGGTGGTGTGTATGTGATATGGTATGGTGTGTGTGTGTAGTGTATAGTGTGGTGTTTGTAGCGTGGTATGCTATAAATATGTTTTACTGCCATTGGTTAATAAAGAAACTGCTTTCAGCTAATGGCTTAACAGAATATAGCCAAGCTGGAAAAGATATATAAAGAGAGTAAATGGAGCTGAAGAGATGCCATGTAGCCGCTGGAGGAGAAAGACGCCCATGCACTAGTACCAATGGTAAAATATAAAATAATAGAAATGACTTAATTTAAGATGTAAGAGCTAGCTAGAAATACACTTAAGCTACTGGCCAAACAGTATTGCAATTAATATAGTTTCTGTGTGATTATTTCAGGTCTGGGCGGCCAGGCAATGAATGAGCAGCCTCTGCCAACAGTGTGGTGCAGTGTATGTGTGTGCTGCGTACACATGTGTGTATGAGTGCAGTTGCCCTCAGAGTCCAGAAAGAGGGTGTCAGGTCACCTGGGGCTATAATTACATGCATAAATGCCACAGGCGTTAGGAACAGAACTCAGTTCATCTGAACCATCTCTTCAAGGTACAATTGAGTCACTTTTTAAATTTTATTTTTATTTCATATGACTGGTGTTTTGCCTGAATGTATGTCTGTGTGAGGGTATCGGATCCCTAGAGCTAGATTTACAGACAGTTGTGAGCTGCCATATGGGGGCTGGAAATTGATCCTGGGTCCTCTGGAAGAGCAGTCAGTACTCTTAACCATTCTGAGTCATCACTCCAGCCCCCCAATTGATCCATTTTTAATTACTAGATAATACATAGCCCCAAGCTCAGTGGCTTCAAACTCTAGCTTTCCTGTGAGCCAGGAGTGCGGGTTGTGGCTCAGCTAGGTCCTCTGCTCCGTGTCTCACAAAGCTATAATAGAGGGGAATAGTATGTCTGGGCTCCCAACTGGAGAAGGCTCTCCCTCCAGGCTGCCTGTGTCTGCTGGCAGGATCTGTTTCCGTGCAGCTGAGGAAGCTGAGGCCCCTTCCTCTGCGTCTGTTGGAAGTTTGCCCTGGATTCTGAGGACCACCTGTGTTTCCTGGCCCTTCGTGCTTTCCCGGTACAACCATTTCGTAAAAGCAGGCCAAGAGAACCTAGAGCACGTTGCCGGCTGGACAGAGTCGTTTACTCTGCTACCTAGCCACAAAAGTACCTCCCATCTCCTTTGTTGCAGCGCACAGGCCAGAACCACCGCCATCTGTACTCCAGGGAAGGGGGTACCGCAAAGACATGAACCAGGAGAGCTGGTGGGTGATGAGGACATCTACTCCCAACAGTGCCCTTCCATAGTGACAGTCTTCAGTTGGCCAGACTCCTGGCAGGGCCCTGTCCCTGTCCTCTATCAGTGTGTAGATTTCCTTCTAAAATTCAGCTGCATTTTTTCTTTTTCCGTTTTCCACGTGTGTTGCGTATATTAACATGCATTCATGTGCATGTGCATGTGGGTTGAAGCTGGAAATCCTCCTCAGTCACTCTTCTCTACCTTAGTCACTGAGGCAGGGTCTCTCACTCAAACTCTGAGCTCGCCCAGGTCACTAGTCTGGCTTGCTAGCTTGCTCTGGGAAATCTTCCTCCACTGTCTAAGGCTAGAAGCACAGGAAGAGAACCACATTCCTCAGGCACTTTGCATGGATTTGGGGATTCCAAAGTCAGGTCGTCAAATTTTTAACCACTGAGCCATCTCCCCAACCTATTATTATTATTATTATTATTATTATTATTATTTTAAATAAGGTCTCATGTATCCCCAGGTGGACCTGAAACTTGCTAAGCAGTTGAGGATGAATTTAAAACTTCTGCACCATCTCCTCCACTTCCTAGGTGCTGGGATTATAGCCATGTGCTACCAGGCCTGGCTCAAGTGGCGTGGGGGGTGGGGATGGAAGCCTGGGCTTTTTTCATGCTAGGCAGGAGCTCTAGCAAGTAAGTTATACCCCTAGTCTCAAATTGGGTTTCAGTAAGAATCTGTTGGGTCTGTTTCTTAACAGATGAAAAGGCAGGCCAGGCCCAGGAAATGAAGGCATAGCATAGCCAGAGGCACCCGCTCTCACAGCTGCAGTCTAAAGGCTTGGGCGTCTCAAGATCTGATCAGCACAGACCTCTCCTCAGGCGCACACACACCCGACCACCACCACCCCCAGGTGATAACAGTCATCAAGATACAGAATCCCCCTTGCCTGGTTTTCTCTTACAGGCCTTCTGTCTGCTGATGGCCCTACACTCTGATCTCAGGTATCTGTGCTGCCAGTGTGTCTCCCCCACGGCACCACATTGTCTGGACCTATGGAGATGGTTTGGATGGAGTCTCCCTTGTTGTACTTTAATAAGCACCACTGGACAACTGTCATTTAACAGCACAACTCACAGAATTCATTTGTCCTGTTTTCGTGTGTGTGTGTCACAGGTACCTCTGTATCTCATTTTGGGGGAGGGTAGAGGATCACCTAGTGTGTTGCTCTCAGGAATGCTGTCTACTTCATCTGAAACAGGATCTCTATAGACCTGCAGATCATTAGCTAGGCTAGGATGCCTGGACAGTGAGCCCCAGGGACCCTCCTGTCTCCATTTCCCCAGTGCTGGGATTACAAACACGAGCTACAACAACTGGCTTTTTGTTTTGTTTTTCAAGACAGGGTTTCTCTGTAGCATTGGAGCCTGTCTTGGAACTCACTCTGTAGACCAGGCTGGCCTCGAACTCACAGATTCACCTGCCTCTGCCTCCCGAGTGCTGGAATTAAAGGTGTGGGCCCACCTGCCCACAACTGGCTTTTTACATAGGCTCTGGGGTTTGAACTCAGGGCCCCGAACTTGCAAAGCAAGTGCTTTACAGACAGAGCGTCCTTTGTAGCCCGCATTTATCAAGTTTGGGAAGGAAAACCAGTGGAAGAAACTTTCTGACTTGGAGGCTAGAGTGTCCAAGAACATGCAATGTGAATATCAAGATAGGGTTTAGTTGCAAAGCTCAAACTCAGCTCCCAGGACTCACAGTGGGTGTAACCTTATGGGAGGTTCACCTGAGGTCCAGGAAGTAGCTGCTGTTTCCACAGGGCTCAGGGGGTCAGCGGCTTCTTGGAAACAGCTCATCGTGGCCAGCAAAGCATCGAAAGCACAGCTGTCTGCTCGGCACGCCATGTCCCTAGATGCAGCCGATAGCCAGCTTTTCTTTAATTTCCTGGGGCTGGAGCCTTTCTTCTCCCTTGTCTGACACAATGCATTCCTGTCCTATGTGCTTGTGAGGGGCTCAGGACACAGCTGGCTCCTAGTGTGAGCACATTTCACATTTCCACACCACGCTGCCAAACTTGCTTTCTGATATGCTCGTGGGAGAGATTCCTATTGTACAGCATGGCTTTGCTCAATCGCAGCATGACCAGCATTTGGAACTTCCTAACTCTTTGTAAAAGAGGCAACTGGCTGCCCTAGGCACTATAGCATGTCAAGTGACATCTCTGGCCTTAAGTCATTAGGTGCCCGGAACAGAGTACCTTTCCCTTTTGTGATAACCCACAATGTCTTCAGATATTGTCAAATATTTCCAGAGTGATTAAAATCATACTAAGCTGGGGAAGGGGCCACATTTTCTTTAGTGGTGTAGTTCCTGGAAGCAGCCCTCTCCTAGCTCCTGTAAGCAACCCTAATGGAACTCACCCAGTGCTGGCAACATGGCTCAGGTGTGTGCTAAGTTCAGCCCAGGGACTCACATGGTGGAAGGATAGAACTGACTCCAGAAAACTATCGTCTGTTCACCTATGTGCTAGGACATGTGAATGTGTGCGCACACACACACCCAAATAAAGAAAATGTGATTAAAAAAAAGACAAACCATCCCAGATGGAGAAAGGTAGCTGTATTGCAGAAAATGTAACGATTCAGGTTTCATTTTGTATTAGTTTCTATGTTTTTTAAATTTAATTCTTTATTACCTTTTCACATTTCAACACACACACACACACACCGAGTACCATGTTCTTTCCAGTGATCCTTTCTTACTCCCTTTGGCCACTTGTGAACCCCTATCATTTCCCCAACAAGCCACCTTCACTTAGAATGCTGAGCCGGTTCCAGCCCCTAAGTCTTTCTAAGCCAGCAAGAGAATGGAATGGGAGTAAAACACCGTTATCTGTGCTCACTGGATCTGTAAACATCACAAAGATGATTGCTGCTGAGGCCTTCCTGCCAACTACAGTCTGTTTGCTACTTAGTAGACAGGAATGAACGCACAAGCGTGTGGGTATAGCCCCTCCAAGCCCTGTGCTCTGAATTTGAACCAACCAGCTTCAAGACAGGTCCTAGTGCTTAGCTAGTCTCCCTTAAACCAGACAGCCATTGCTTTGGTTCATGGTGAAGAGTAGCTTTCTTTTTTCTTTTCTTTTTTTTTTTTAATGTGTGTGGTGTGTGTTCATGTATATAGACACTGTTTGTGTATGTGTGGGTCCACATGTAAGAGTCATCCTTGCTTGCTTTCCTACCTTATTCATTGAGGCAGGGGCTCTCAATCAAACTCAGAGATTGTTAATATGGCTTCGTCTTGCTAGCCAGCTCCCTCTGGGGATCCTCTGTCTAAATCTTCTGAGGCTGGAAATGCAGGAAGGCAGCCCTGACTAGCTGGTGTTTTCATGGGTTCTGGGGATCTAAACTCTCATCCTCACATTGGCTCAGCAAATGCTTAACCACTTATCATCCCAGTCTCAGAAGGGGGTGTTATTGTGAGCTTCAAGAACCCAAGGAAAGGGCAAAATCTGAAGGTGATGACTCAGGTTTCTATTTTGATGTTGAAGGCGTGTCAAAAGGTTGCGCAGTCTCCGAGGCAGGAGAGGAGGGACAACTATGCTCCCGGAGTGCTGTTTGGGAAGGGGGCAGTAGCCTGCGGGTTGAATGTGTGCTCAGTAGTAACACATTTACACCCCAGGTGATGTTTCCCATATGGCGGAACGTGACACCTCAGATCCAACAGTGTTGAAATCCCCAGAGTAAAGTTCATCTCCCCAGCACATCTTCAGGTGATCGGCAGCTGACCAGGTATCTCTACACAGGTGACTGCTCTCTGATCACGGGACCTGTCTCAGCTCCTCACACTCCTCTCCAAGCAGAGCATCAGAGGTGCACGTGAGACTGTGGGGGAATTCCCTCTACATTTGTTGTCTCTGCCTTTCGCTTTTGAAATTCTTCCAGTTTGTGCTGATTTTACACTGTACATCTTCCCACTGCCGTTTGCATGCCAGTTCTTACTACTGACAAAATCTATGTGCATGTGACATTCACAGTTGGATGTTGTAGAGCTCAAATCAGGGAAACTACAATTGGAGTTGTCTCTTCAAGAAGAAATAAACAGTATATTTATATGAAATATCCATACAACTAATTATACATTCATTTTTAAAACCATGCACACTCCCCAAAACATCCAAACATACTTTCATCAGCACATTTGTCCATCAAAGGTCAATTCATACATCCTCCACCCTTACATCTATCTTTTCATTCACTTTAACCAATCAACCCATTCATTCATTAACCCATTCTTCATCCATGCCTGCCTCTTCCCTCCATCAGTTGATTTATCCACTTATCCATTAGCCCTTTCATCCATCCATCATTCACCTTTCCACTTGTTAACCATCCAGATATCTATCCATCCATGTGTTAATTCACCCATCCACCTAGACATCCATGCATCCATTCATCCACTTAAGAAAGGAAATAGATTCCTGCAAAATATTGCAAGTGACTTGACCTTATACTGGCATTTCTACCCCCTAAGTGAACTCTAAGGGGTGTTGAGCATCCTCTGGCCAGATCCCTCTCGGAACTCACCTCCAAACCCTTCCTCTTCTGCTCACTCCCCATGAGACAGCCCTGCTTCCTTCCATTCTCCTAACACAACAAAGCCACTTGGGATTCACTCCCATGCTTCCCAGTCAGGTTCCTTCTCAGAGTGGCCATTTCCCTAACAATGCAAACAGCACCTCCACTCCTGTCCTCCCAAACAGCACCAACTCCAGGAAGACCTCTGAGACCAGTGTTCCTCCAGAGGAGCCCCTCCTCCTCTCCGCATCTCAACTGTTTCCATATCTCAGAGCTGGCCCCCATCTGCTGTTTTAAGCTAAAGTGATTGACAGATGGGCTCCAGCAATGAACAAGCTATCAGGGGAGAGNGCATTTCTACCCCCTAAGTGAACTCTAAGGGGTGTTGAGCATCCTCTGGCCAGATCCCTCTCGGAACTCACCTCCAAACCCTTCCTCTTCTGCTCACTCCCCATGAGACAGCCCTGCTTCCTTCCATTCTCCTAACACAACAAAGCCACTTGGGATTCACTCCCATGCTTCCCAGTCAGGTTCCTTCTCAGAGTGGCCATTTCCCTAACAATGCAAACAGCACCTCCACTCCTGTCCTCCCAAACAGCACCAACTCCAGGAAGACCTCTGAGACCAGTGTTCCTCCAGAGGAGCCCCTCCTCCTCTCCGCATCTCAACTGTTTCCATATCTCAGAGCTGGCCCCCATCTGCTGTTTTAAGCTAAAGTGATTGACAGATGGGCTCCAGCAATGAACAAGCTATCAGGGGAGAGTTAGTCTTGTCTTCCCATTTATTGACGACTTTCGTCTGACTGTCCACTCATAGTGGGACTTCAGTCAGTATTTTCACAATAAACAGATGCTTATGATTTTCACACTATTTATTTGTGTGTGTATGTGTAAGAGAGGGAGAGAGAGAGAGAGAGAGAGAGAGAGAGAGAGAGAGAGAGAGAGAGAGATGGCCTGTGCCACCCCATGTGTGAAGTTCAGAGAACCAACTTGCAGGAATTGGTTCTCTCCTTTCCCATGTGTGTTCCAGGCATGAAATTCAGGTCATCATTCTTGGTGAAAGTGATGCCTTAACCCACTGAGCCACCTAGCCAGCCCTAACACATACATGTTTAATGTAGGGGTAGATAATTATCTTCATGAGCGTGTGTATAGGGCATCATCATCATAATTGCTCACATGATTTCACCGTCCAGGTCTAGGATGGGACGAGGAAGACATAAAGCAGACCCAAAAATCCTCAAAGGTCTGCACCTCTGTCATTTAAAGACACACAAGAACAGCAGGAACACTGCTGGGCTGCTGGGCTCCCATCAGCTTCCTGGTCAGGTGAGGCTCCTGCATAGCACATTTCTCCTCTTGCGAAGACAGGTAGCAGTGACACAGCTCCAGGCGGGCACAAAACAAGATGCAGGGCTGAAGCAGAGCCAGCCAGCCTCACCTGTCCCAGTGGCACGACTCTGAAGTCCATTCCCAGCTCAGGAGCCCACACAGTCTGCAGTCACAGGGGCTGGCTCAGGCTGTTGCCAGGGAAACCACAGCCGGAAGTGGGAGGGGGATTCAAAATGGAGACAGGACAGACCGCCCCTTAAGGACATGAATGTTCCCTTTCCCCAAACAGACCTCATGCAGTTCCTGCATCCCAGCCTGGACACAGTAGGCCTTCAGCCCCTGCTGGAGAACCATGTAATGTTCTGACACCGCCAGGGGTGGGCAGAGCTTCCTTCCTTCACAGGGAAATCTGTTCTTTGGGACTCGGTTCTGCAGGGGTTTCCATCCCAAACCTGGGACTTGAGATGGCCCAATGACATCATCCCTCTGCTGCAGTGAACCTGATGTGAGGAGAGGGACAGGGCCTGGTGAAGGTGGGTGCTGACTGTTCCCACAGGACACCTGTGCTGTCTGCATCTCACTCCAGTGTCCCGGGACCCCCAACAGAGCCACACAGAGGCAAGGGCTCTTTCTGCCCAGGTGACAGAGTGACCTCCACCCAGGGGTCCGCAGACTGCAGCTGAGCTCCCAGTGAGCTGAGGGCACAGGCANTGCGAAGACAGGTAGCAGTGACACAGCTCCAGGCGGGCACAAAACAAGATGCAGGGCTGAAGCAGAGCCAGCCAGCCTCACCTGTCCCAGTGGCACGACTCTGAAGTCCATTCCCAGCTCAGGAGCCCACACAGTCTGCAGTCACAGGGGCTGGCTCAGGCTGTTGCCAGGGAAACCACAGCCGGAAGTGGGAGGGGGATTCAAAATGGAGACAGGACAGACCGCCCCTTAAGGACATGAATGTTCCCTTTCCCCAAACAGACCTCATGCAGTTCCTGCATCCCAGCCTGGACACAGTAGGCCTTCAGCCCCTGCTGGAGAACCATGTAATGTTCTGACACCGCCAGGGGTGGGCAGAGCTTCCTTCCTTCACAGGGAAATCTGTTCTTTGGGACTCGGTTCTGCAGGGGTTTCCATCCCAAACCTGGGACTTGAGATGGCCCAATGACATCATCCCTCTGCTGCAGTGAACCTGATGTGAGGAGAGGGACAGGGCCTGGTGAAGGTGGGTGCTGACTGTTCCCACAGGACACCTGTGCTGTCTGCATCTCACTCCAGTGTCCCGGGACCCCCAACAGAGCCACACAGAGGCAAGGGCTCTTTCTGCCCAGGTGACAGAGTGACCTCCACCCAGGGGTCCGCAGACTGCAGCTGAGCTCCCAGTGAGCTGAGGGCACAGGCAAGAGCCTGGGGACAGGCAGCTCCTGGCTCAGGGAGGAGCGAGCAGGAAACAGGACAAGCTTCCTGTTTCACAGGAATGTGGTGAAAACCTTGGGCCTCTTGAGTCAAGTGAATGCAAAACAGACTGATTAGCAAACTAGAGACTGGAAGACCATGGGCTCCTGGTGGCTCCAAGGTTTGTCGTGTCCTACATGATTTTCCGTGATTTTTATCTTTATATCTGTTTAGGGTACCACCAGGACAGCTCAGTATGTAAAGGCATTTGTCACCAAGCCTGACTCTCTAAGTTTGGTTCTAGAGATTCAAATGGTGGAAGGAGAGAACCAACTCCCAAAAACTGTCCTTTGACCTCCATACACATAATGTGGCATGTGTGCCCCTCACCCCCACACACAAGCAAATAAATAAATGAATAAATAAAATCATTTTTGTTCCTGTAAAGAAGACTGAGTTAATGTTGGATGTTCACTTGACATGTTCTGAAATCACGTAGGACGTAGTCCCCTAGACTTGTCTATAAAGGAACCTTCTAGATTGGGTTAAAAGAGGTGGCCAGATCCATCATGAATGGGGCCTGAAGTTCATGGAAAGGAGAAAGTGAGCTGGGCTTTCCCATTCATGTCTCTCTGCTCCCCAACTGTGGAATGTGACTTGCTACCTCAGGTGACTGCCTCCAAGATGTCCCTGACGTGACAAGCCACATCCTCAAACTGTGGGTACAAATAAGCTTTTACTTCCCCAAGGAGACCCAACAGAAGCCTGCGGCAGAGCAGGGGAAGACTGGAATCAAGAGGACAGAAGAGGAGGTGCTTAGGGCGGACTTAAGGAGACAAGTTCCTTGGTGAAATCATTAAAGATGAGAGCAACTTCAGCTCATTTGTCTCCTGCTGGGTGAGATGCAGCAGGTGTGGAGTTTATCCTCTGAACCCTACCCCTCTGGTGGCCTTGAGTCCTGCAGCCACCTCCCAGGAGGAAGCTCTGCCATGCTAGTAGTCTCAGACCAGGAGGAATCTGGTTTGCTTTGAAGCTGCAAACCATGTATGGAGATCTGACCATGTCCCCTTTGCCAGCCATGTTTGTGTTTGGCATCCCAAACTTTTTGAGTTTTTTCCCATGGTGCCCCAGGGACTGCCACCAAGGCAAGTTCATTTCAAGTAAGGCCCTATCCCAAATCCATGCTAGTCTAGAACCTGAATGAGTGGCCCAGGAGGCCCAAGAAACAGATGGTTAGACGCAATGAAACGGTAAGCCAGCCACTAGATTTTACTTCTAAAACCCAAAATAGAAGATGCAACTGTTGGAGCCTGAAGGATGTCTCCACCTGAGAATCTGAGTTCAGGCCTTGGGATCCATGTAGAAGAAGGAGACAACTAGCTCCTCCAAATTGTCCTCTCATCCTTATGCACACATAGTCACTTAGGCATCTGCCACCCCCCGCACAAAATAAATGAACATTATTAAATTAAAAAGAAAAAGAAGCAGGTTGAGAATTGAATGATTTTGATGGTAGAGCACTAAACCCTTGGGCTACTGGGAGACCATGGCCACCTGGGTCTCGAGCTATTTCTTCTATGCCTTCATCCCTTCCCATCCCTCCCTTGCTCTCTCTATTTCAGAACCCAGTGGCTTTGAGCTTGTCCTGCTTCCTGCTTCTGAGCTTCTCCCTGAGCCTGGAGCTGCCTCATCCTCAGGCTCCTGCCTGTGCCCTCAGCTCACTGGGAGCTCAGCTGCAGTCTGCGGACCCCTGGGTGGAGGTCACTCTGTCACCTGGGCAGAAAGAGCCCTTGCCTCTGTGTGGCTCTGTTGGGGGTCCCGGGACACTGGAGTGAGATGCAGACAGCACAGGTGTCCTGTGGGAACAGTCAGCACCCACCTTCACCAGGCCCTGTCCCTCTCCTCACATCAGGTTCACTGCAGCAGAGGGATGATGTCATTGGGCCATCTCAAGTCCCAGGTTTGGGATGGAAACCCCTGCAGAACCGAGTCCCAAAGAACAGATTTCCCTGTGAAGGAAGGAAGCTCTGCCCACCCCTGGCGGTGTCAGAACATTACATGGTTCTCCAGCAGGGGCTGAAGGCCTACTGTGTCCAGGCTGGGATGCAGGAACTGCATGAGGTCTGTTTGGGGAAAGGGAACATTCATGTCCTTAAGGGGCGGTCTGTCCTGTCTCCATTTTGAATCCCCCTCCCACTTCCGGCTGTGGTTTCCCTGGCAACAGCCTGAGCCAGCCCCTGTGACTGCAGACTGTGTGGGCTCCTGAGCTGGGAATGGACTTCAGAGTCGTGCCACTGGGACAGGTGAGGCTGGCTGGCTCTGCTTCAGCCCTGCATCTTGTTTTGTGCCCGCCTGGAGCTGTGTCACTGCTACCTGTCTTCGCANTGCCTGTGCCCTCAGCTCACTGGGAGCTCAGCTGCAGTCTGCGGACCCCTGGGTGGAGGTCACTCTGTCACCTGGGCAGAAAGAGCCCTTGCCTCTGTGTGGCTCTGTTGGGGGTCCCGGGACACTGGAGTGAGATGCAGACAGCACAGGTGTCCTGTGGGAACAGTCAGCACCCACCTTCACCAGGCCCTGTCCCTCTCCTCACATCAGGTTCACTGCAGCAGAGGGATGATGTCATTGGGCCATCTCAAGTCCCAGGTTTGGGATGGAAACCCCTGCAGAACCGAGTCCCAAAGAACAGATTTCCCTGTGAAGGAAGGAAGCTCTGCCCACCCCTGGCGGTGTCAGAACATTACATGGTTCTCCAGCAGGGGCTGAAGGCCTACTGTGTCCAGGCTGGGATGCAGGAACTGCATGAGGTCTGTTTGGGGAAAGGGAACATTCATGTCCTTAAGGGGCGGTCTGTCCTGTCTCCATTTTGAATCCCCCTCCCACTTCCGGCTGTGGTTTCCCTGGCAACAGCCTGAGCCAGCCCCTGTGACTGCAGACTGTGTGGGCTCCTGAGCTGGGAATGGACTTCAGAGTCGTGCCACTGGGACAGGTGAGGCTGGCTGGCTCTGCTTCAGCCCTGCATCTTGTTTTGTGCCCGCCTGGAGCTGTGTCACTGCTACCTGTCTTCGCAGAAGGAGAGGGGAAATTGAAGCTTCTACTGTCTCTGAATAAAACTGAGATTCCCATCTAAGCGATAGAGGCACTGTAGCTTATATCCTCCCCATTCATTTATCAAGTACATATTTACATGTGGATGCTTGTCCAGATAACTAGATTAATGCACAGGCCTAAGTATAGTCGCCGAGCTGGTTTCCATTTCACATGTTCCATTTTTCTATCTGGAGGACTGAAAGCAATGGAGAAATAAAAACCTCAATTTTCTGTTATTATGTGGCCCATGCATTCATTCCAAGGTTAGGATACGTATATGAGCGCTAGGAGATGGATCAGTGAGTCCAGATGGTTTTGCAGATGCTGATGACTTAAGTGTGGCCCTTGGGAACTACAAGTAGGAGAGAACTGACTCTTGCATTCTGTCATATGACCTCCCTTCACAGATGTACTGTGACATGAGCACACCAGCATGATGCAAATTATATCTAAACCTATCGTGTGTGTGCATGTGCTCGTGTGTGTGTGCGCGTGTGCATGTGTGCGTGTGTGTCTGTGTGTGCGCGTGTGTGTGCGTGTGTGTCTGTGTGTGCATGTATGTGTGTGTGCGTGTGTGTGCGTGTGTGTGCGTGTGTGTGTGTGCGTGCATGTGTGTGTGTCTGTGTGTGTGTGCGTGTGTGTCTGTGTGTTGGGCATGATGATGCGTGCCTGGAATCTCAGTACTTGAGAGACCAAGACAGGAAAAGGGTGAATCTGAGGTAAGCCATACCTATGTAGTGAGACCCTGTCCAAAAATAGAAGAAACAAAAAGTGATTATTGGCATCTGTTTATTGTGAAAATACCGACTGAAGTCCCATTATGAGTGGACAGTCAGACAAAAGTCATCAATAAAGGACAAGATGAGACTAGCTCTCCCCTGATAGCTTGTTCATTGCTGGAGCCCATCTGTCAATCACTTTAGCTTAAAACAGCAGATGGGGGCCAGCTCTGAGATATGGAAACAGTTGAGATGCGGAGAGGAGGAGGGGCTCCTCTGGAGGAACACTGGTCTCAGAGGTCTTCCTGGAGTTGGTGCTGTTTGGGAGGACAGGAGTGGAGGTGCTGTTTGCATTGTTAGGGAAATGGCCACTCTGAGAAGGAACCTGACTGGGAAGCATGGGAGTGAATCCCAAGTGGCTTTGTTGTGTTAGGAGAATGGAAGGAAGCAGGGCTGTCTCATGGGGAGTGAGCAGAAGAGGAAGGGTTTGGAGGTGAGTTCCGAGAGGGATCTGGCCAGAGGATGCTCAACACCCCTTAGAGTTCACTTAGGGGGTAGAAATGCNCTCTCCCCTGATAGCTTGTTCATTGCTGGAGCCCATCTGTCAATCACTTTAGCTTAAAACAGCAGATGGGGGCCAGCTCTGAGATATGGAAACAGTTGAGATGCGGAGAGGAGGAGGGGCTCCTCTGGAGGAACACTGGTCTCAGAGGTCTTCCTGGAGTTGGTGCTGTTTGGGAGGACAGGAGTGGAGGTGCTGTTTGCATTGTTAGGGAAATGGCCACTCTGAGAAGGAACCTGACTGGGAAGCATGGGAGTGAATCCCAAGTGGCTTTGTTGTGTTAGGAGAATGGAAGGAAGCAGGGCTGTCTCATGGGGAGTGAGCAGAAGAGGAAGGGTTTGGAGGTGAGTTCCGAGAGGGATCTGGCCAGAGGATGCTCAACACCCCTTAGAGTTCACTTAGGGGGTAGAAATGCAAGTGTATGTGAAATGTTTTAGGATTTATTTCCTCTCTTGGATGAGTAGGTAAATGGATGGATGGATCCATGCATGCTTGGGTGGATGGATGAATAGATAGACAGATGCATAAATGGATAGGTTGATGGATGGATGAATATGTGCAGAGATGGCTGGCCCCTGTCTGGCAGGCTGGATGAATGATGTGTTAATGGATGGATGACTAATGAATTGATAAATGAATACATGGATGGGTGCTAATGATGGATGAATAGAAAGGCAGGTGGAGTGGTTAATAGGGAAACAGAAGGATGAATGTGTGGATAGATAGATGGATGGATCGGTTATTACTGTCTATTAACATCTATCATGTGTGGCCAGGCATGGTGTGGCCAGGCATGGTGGCACACGCCTTCAGCCATAGCACTCAGGAGGCAGAGGCAGGTGGATCTCTGAGTTTGAGGCCAGCCTGGTCTGCAAAGTGAGTTCCAGGACAGCCAGACTACACAGAGAAATCCTGTCTCAAAAAATAAAAGGAAATAAACGTGTGAAGATGAATGGATAGTTGGGTAAGTGGACAACTTTGTAGATTTATGATTAAGTAGCTCAAGAAGTTCCAAGTTCTACAGGGCCTTTCCCCAGTGCTATATAAACAGTAATGTCTACTAGGAAGAGGAGCATCTTCAGTGGTGATGTAGACTCTACAGGAAGCTCCTAGAAACAGGGTTTAAGAGTGACGGCCATGCTGGGGTGGACCTTTCCTTGATGCAGTTGTGTTAGGTTCATGCAGGCTCTTCTAGGTACCCTAATACAATCATTGGTTCATGAAGATATACTTGGATGAAATATTTTCTTGGGTCTATTGTTGATTCCCAGTCTGGGGTAAACAGATATTTTCTTGTGTTTCCTCAGGGAGAGTCATACAACAAAAAGATAGCAAGAAAAATAGAGTCAGATAATGGTTAAGTCTCGTCTAAGATCATAGACTTGTGCCTCAGGTGCACTGCGTCTGCATGGACATCAGAGCACGAGCAAGCCTTGGCTTAAGACTGCAGATTCAGTGTCTTGCTGCCAGGGTTTGAGTCCCAGATCTGTCCTGTACTGGCCACGCAAGTGAGTATAATGTATTGCCTTCCCTTTCACTCCGTCACCACATACAGTCATCCTCCATTATCTATAGCTCCCCATTTTGTGAAGTTTCAGTTACCTGTCACCATCTGAAGTCTAAGCACATTAAATGAAAAATTCTAGAAATGAAGAGCTCAGGCGTTTTTTTAAGGTCCTGATGATTTTCAGTAGCATAATGTAACTCTTGCAGCATCCCATTTTCGTTCATCTGAGATGTTGATGATCTTTCTGTATGGAGTATCCATTCTCTATCTGGTACCATTTAGCAGCCATTTTGGTGACTAGATCTCCTCCTGTGGTATTAATGTGTATCAGTGAGATTTGTGGTTTTAGGCATCCAGTGGATCCTTGGCACATGTTTCCTACAAATAAGGGTACACCACAATATACAAACTTGGAATAATACTAAAATACCCCATTGATTATAAATTTAGAGGACTGGATAGAAGCTAGGAGTGATAGCTCACACCTATACTCCCAGCATTTGAAAGACTGAGGCAGGAGGATTGCCATGAGAGTGAGGTCAGCCTGAGGTACAGTACGAAACTCTGTCTTACAAAGGAAAAGAAAAGAAAGAAAAAGCAGGAGGTGGAGAGATGGCTCAGTGGTTAAGAGTTGCTCTTCTTGCAGAGGACCCAAGTTCCCAGAACCCACATCAAGCTACTCACAACTTCCTGCAGTTCCAGCTACAGGGCATCTTAAACTCTCTTCTAGGCTTCGTGGGATCCTGAATTCACATATTCACATGCGAGCACGTGCGCACACACACTTAAAAACATTTTTTTTAAAAAAAAGCTGGCCATGGTGTTGTAAGCCTGTAACACTAGCTCCTGAGTGTGAAAGACTCTTATCTCAAAAAATAAGGGGGAAAGTGATTGGGGAAGCCTCCCTCATGCCAATCTTTGTCGTTCATATGCACACATGCATACGTGAACATGGACATAGACACACATCACAAAACCTTCACACATATACACTCAAAAAATAGAGAAAATTAATCTGGGGTGTGAGAGCTGTCATGAGCTACAGCTTGCATTTTGTGCAAGAGTGGAGTTTGGGAGGTGGAGCTGTGGATGTAAGAGATAGATAGATAGATAGATAGATAGATAGATAGATAGATAGATAGATA
>LOEQ01004639.1:0-14278 GCA_001685075.1 Bramus lutescens | reverse complement strand
GGTCTTCATCCTGGGTCACTGGCCTTACGCACCACTCTGGCACCCAAATTGGTTTATCAACTCCTGGAGGAAAAACATATACAGCCTCCCTCACCTTTGCCAACAAGGGGGTTGGTTACATCCATCTTCCTGTTTGCAGATCTTTCCAAAGAACCCATCCTAGGCTCTGAGCCCTAACTTATGTATGGTACTCCATAGGCGAGCGCCCTTCAACATCCATAGTCAAAAGTTTAAAATAAAGAGAATGGTGGATAATTGATCTTGCTGCAGCCAGTGCAGCCTGGATAGCCAAGACTGGCGGGGCGGGCGGTGCTGGGATTGAGACAGGGAGGCTTCAGCAACGTTTTATACCTCTACTCCTTCTGTGGAGACTCACCGGCCAGAAAGAACACAAACATCCTTGTCAATTACAGACCACAAGGAAGTTCCGCTGTCAGTCAGGGGGAATGAGGGCAGCAGGATCACAACAACTATCGTAGAAAGAGGCAATCTATTATAGGGGAAAGCAAAGCAAGGTGGTGCACACCCTTAATACCAGCTCTCAGGAGACAGGAGTCACTGTGAATTCAAGGCCAGCCTGGTGCACATCTTGAGTTCCAGGATAGTCAGAGCTACATGGTGAGTCCCTGTCTCAAAAGAAAGAAAAACACATAAAGTGAAAAACTCTGTCAAGAATGGGACTGGGCTAGTGAGCTGGGAAAAAATAAAAAAACTCCAAGTAGCCAGGTCACTGGGCAGATGACCCTTTATATAACATTTATTACACTTGCATCATACCCCCCCCCACACACACACCATTGCATAGCCAGAATTCTTCCAGAACTCTTGTACAAACTGGTCTGCACATACTCTCTTCGTTGATGATGCCCATGTTGAGAAGGGCTTCTAGTCTTCCTCTACATGTCTGCACATGTTCTTTTCATTGTATGAAGCCTAGGCTGGGTGGACTTTTAGTCTCTGTGGCAGCTGGCTGATTATGTTAATTTTGATGTGGCTGTCCCCAGTCCCAGATACCTAAATATTAACTAAATGTCCAAATAAGAAAGACGAGAACCCACAGCCAGACATGGAGAAAGTGAGAGACCTTGCAACACTCAGCCCCAAAGGGGGTATCTGTTATAATTTAAAACAATGTCTCCATCAAATCCCTCCGCTCAGGGGTCAGGGAACCTTGTAGAAAAAGAAACAGAAAAAATATAAGCACCAGAGGGGATGGAGGACACCAAGAAAACAAGACCTTCTATACAGCTCTGAGGGGAAAGGCATATTGCAGTTCTGAAAGGGAGAGTTTCACCAAGCGTTACAGGTGTGAAGGGAAAGGTACCCTGGCAGTCGAAACCCAAGGAAAACCACAAAGTCACACCAAAGAGCAAACCTCTCACCAAAGATGTACTGGGAGAGACACAAGATGGTGTGCTCAGGAGAGAAGCAACAGGGAACTGACCAGGAGACAGGCTTATGTAGGGTTTCTTGGGGGAGGAGTTTTCCATGGTAGAGATTTCCAGGGTGGGAACTTATAGGATTTGAAGCCAAGCCCAGGTATTGGTGGAACTTTGAGCTCAAGAATTGATGGGTTTCGATAGGTTTTCAAACCTGGAAGTGGGCTCTAAGTCAGTGTGATCAAGGCTCACATGAACTCACACAGACTGATGCAGCATGCATGGGGCCTGCTCAGTTCTGCACCAGATCCTCCACACAGATGCTATGGCTTCCAGGTTAGTGTTTTTATGGGATTTCTGAGTGTGTGAACAAGTGAGTTTTTTTTTCTTGTGCCTTCTCTTGGATTCTTTTCCTTCTGTTTGTTTGTTTGTTTTGTCCAATATTAATGTGTTCATTTTGTTTTAACTCATTTTATTTTATTATTGTTAGATGAAAACAACACAGTGAAGTACTTAAATGCACACAAACCAGATCCCAGTTCCAATTGTTATGTGACCTTGGGCAATTAACTGATTCTTCCTGCCTATAATTAGTTTTAATTTACAACATGACAATCTAGAGTCTAAGCAATTGTCTAGATCAGGATGGACTGTAGGCATATCTATGGGGTAGTTTCTTTATTGTTAACTGGTGTGAGAAAGCATGGCCCCACTATGGGTGACACCATTCCCTAGGAAGGGGATCTGGACTATCTAAGTATAGTGAGAGTGATAAACCAGGAGTCAGCATGTATGCATTTATTTCTCTCTGCTCTCCACTGTGGAGGTGATGTGACTAGCTGCTTCAATAGTATTTTGCTTATAATTTTACTGCTGTGGTGAGACAGTGTGACCAACTTTTAGTTCATGTTTATTTGGGGCTTACTACTCCAAAGGGTGTGAGACCATGACCATCATGATAGAGAACATGGCAGCAGATAGGCAGGTATGGCACTGGCTTTGTGCCTGAGATCTTCTTGATCAACAACCATGACACAGAAGGAGACACCTAACTTGGAATAGTGCGGACTTTTGAAACCTAAAAGCTGACTCATGTAGAGGCCCTTGGTTGATGTCAGGAATCATCTTCCATCGCTCTTCTACCTTATCCATTGAGAAAAGGTCTTACAATCAGGCCCAGAACTTACTGATATGGCTTGCCTCACTAGTTAGATTCCTCTGGGGATCCCCTGTCTCTACCTTCTGAGACTCAAATAATAGCTTGTCTGCTATGCCCACTCAGCATGTACATGGGCTCTAGGGATCTGAACATGGGGCCTCATAATAATAGCATGACAAATGCTTTACCGACAGAACTATCTCCTCAACCAAGATACCGCAAATATGCTGCAAATATAGCATTCAGTCATCTTGTTCTCATCTTTGCCATTTTGTTCAATTATTTACTTGCTGCCATTAAGATAGTGCCAGAATATTTCCAGCATGTTTAACAAGGTGATAACTAAAAATTGCTCAGGGAAGAATAATTTCACAGAAGATCATCCATACATGAAATGGTCAACTTTCTACTCGCTGTATTTTTCTTATGATGAAACTCAGCTTTATTTCACATCACAATAGGATGGAGAACTTCAAATGTAAGGTGATGAGGAGGACTGAGATGCCATCCTGCCCCAAACTGGTGTCACTGGGCATTCAAGGTGCTTGAAAGTTAGAGCCCATAATCCTTGGCAAACCTCATGAAAACAAAGAGAAAAATCAAAGCAATAGCACCAAGCAGGGAGAGCCAAAGCAGGTTGGCAGGTCACTTAGAATAAGCAATGTGATTTCCAGCCATAAAATGACCCCAGGTTTCATTGCCCTTAAAATTTAAGACCAAGGCTGGAGAGATGGCTCAGTGGTTAAGAGCACTGCCTGCTCTTCCAAAGGTCNAATAAATAAATAAATAAATAAATAAATAAGTAAGTAAATAAATAAATAAATAAAAATTTAGGGCCATTATCTAATGGACACTCTGTAATTTAAAAGAGTTCACGTGTGCACATGAAGTTAACTATAATTCTATTACATATCAAATTAGTTCATTATAAAAGCAAACACAAGGTCATATGAAAAGTGTTTGTTTATTAATGTATGTTTGTTCCTATGAAGTCTTCAGAGTCTCATATTAAAAACATATCAACCCTTAAAAAAAAAAAGTAAGGTGGCTACATGCCTATAATCCCAGTACTTAGGAGGTGGAAGCAGGAGGAGCAGGATTCCAAGATCATCTCCAGTGCTTAACAAGTTTGAGGCCAGCATGGCCTATATAAAGCCCTGACTTTAAATGAAGTATCTGTTCGTTCCTACCATTTGAATATTAAGAAAACCACGGTTATTTTGCTCAGATGTTTTAAAGAATCCTCTAAGGTAGAAGGGAGTTTGGGGTGTCAGATTAGCCATGGGATCTTCTTGTAAAAAAGGGACATTCAAAGTTTGAAAAGGAAGAAATGAATTTGGAAATAGTTTTCCTATTGTTCATCAGAACAGAAGGACAGATGATTGGGTAACCTGAAGATAAAGCTCCACTAATCAGATCCAATACTGGGCTGTTCTTAGGTCTGTGAACTGAATAGAAGGTAACAGAGATGTTTGAGAAATAGAAAAACATGAAGAAGCCTACAAGCAGAAGGATGCTGTGTGTGGCTTTCTTTTCAGAAGAGGCCTGGGAATAGTCACTGGAGCTGTGGACATGCTCCTATTGTTCTCCTATTGTGTGTAAACAGGAGGGTCACCATGTAGAGGCTGGTCCGTATCATGAGAAATACAAACAGGATGTCTCTAATCATTAATGCAGTTACAAGTGACATGGTGGTGTGGTGGCAAACCTGGTTACTTTGGAAATATGTCTGGGGATATCTAGAATCCACAACAGTGAGGTTGATTTGGCCTTTTATGTTTTCAACCATTGGAATATAGAGAAAGGTATTGATGAGCCAGATGAAGAGGAGTGATGGAAAAATGCAGGACTCAAGCTTGGATTTAAGCCATGCCCACTTAGAATGATTAGGACTGACAGTGATGGCTTGAAATGCACTCAGTAGAGAAGTAGTGCAAATAGAGAGCCCCCTGGTAACACTGTATGCGTACAGAACTGCCTTACATCCCACATCATGGAAAAGGAGCTTAACTGCAAAGGATGCCATGACATCTGGTATCAGCCTGAACACAATGCTTAAAATCTTGATGAGTGTCAGATGTGTGAAGATCATATCTATGGGCTTCTTCAGATGGGGCTGAATTAAGAAAGCGTACATGTATAGTATGAAGAGCAGTGAGTTTCCCATGAATCCAATGAAAACTTCTGACAGGAGAAAGAATCCAGAAATTAGGTCTCTTGGAAACATTATCTTGAAGAAGTCTTTGATGCTCTGATTGGATAAGACAGGCCAACAAAAAATAGATGCATGATGTTGTGAGGTTAAAATTAACCACTGTAGTCGTCCACTATAGTGATTGACAGATAAGCCCAAGAAGGTAGTGAGATGCACACTCTGCAGCCAGGATCAGAGGTGAGCCTTCCAGGAACTGGATCCCATGATTTCTGAGAGCCTGAGAGTAGAGAAGTCGGGGTTAAAGAGCTCATGTGGAAACACATTGCATAAATGTATAGGAACCGGAACATATCTGACTCAGATGAAAGATGGATGGACATTGTATAGAAATAAAAAGAGCTCATATGGAAACACATTGCATATTAGTATAGGAACCGGGACATATCTGACTCAGATGAAAGATTTATATTGTACAGAAATAAATCTGAACATCAAGAAAACAAACTTTTTTTATAAGGATAGAATTAAATGGAGAGGCCTCAAAAAATGAGAGACAAATGGCTGAGAAACACTTTTATAAAATGTCTAGAATCGTTAGTCATCAGGGAAATGAAAATGAAAATTTATATTTCAACTTATCCCAGTTGGAATGACCAAGATGAGTAAAACAAATGACAGCACATGCTGAGGAGAATGCAGAGAGAGGGGGAAATTTCTCCAGAGTGCTGACCACTAGAGGCACTATGGAAACCAGTGGGCAGTTCTCAAACAGCGAACGTTGGTCTACCACAAGATTCAGCTATGCCACCCTTGAGCATATGACCAAAGGACTCTACATATTACTACGGAGATGTAGTACATTCCTCATCCATGTTTATCACTGCTATGTTCGAAATAGCCAGAAATTAGAAACAGCCTAGATGTCTATCAACGATGAATGGATAATGAGAATGTGATAGCTGTGTGTGTGTGTGTGTGTGTGTGTGTGTGTGTGTGAATAACATTCAGCTTTTCAGAGAAAAATGGAATTACGAAATTTTCAGGAGAATGGATTGAGGTAGAAACAATCATCCTGAGTGAAATAACCCTGTCCCAGAAAGATAAAGGCTGCAGTTTCTCTCCTGGTATATTCTTGCTTTGTACTTTCTCTCTAAACCAATGCATTATTAATTATTTGACATTTCTATAGAACATTATAGCTCAGAATAAGAGTTCAGGTATTAGTTGTTCTAACCTTGGTTTAGACTCTATCAAGACAAGGATCATTTCATCAATTACCTATCAGAGCTATCCAGATACAGACATTGAGCCTCATTACCTCCGACTTTACTTTCTGAAACAAACGTCAGTGATTGGGACAAATGTGGTTCACACAACTTGGAAAAGCTCCTGAAATAGAGTAGGGAGAGCTAAAACTATACCTGAGTATTCAACTGTACAAAACACAAATCTTACCCAAGAATTTTCTGGCCCAACTCAGTGTTCATGTCGTGATAGAGACACCTAATCTGACCAAGAATTGAAGTGTCTTGCCAAGCGGTTTGTGTGAATATTTTGTATGCCTTTATTGAAAGATAATTTTTACATTCTCACACATAGTTACAATGATACTGATACAACTTGGGGAGCCACAACACAAAAACTTCAATCAATGCTGGGCAGTGGTGGTTTATGCCACCTTTAATCCCAGCCCTCATGAGGCAAAGGCAGGCGGACCTCTGTGACTTCAAGGCCAGCCTGGTCTACAGAGAAAATTCCAGGACAGGCTCCAAAGCTACAGAGAAACCCTGTATTGAAAATAAATAAATAAATAAATAAATAAATAAATAAACAAACAAACAAACAAAAGGGGAGAGGTGAGAAAACTTCAACCAAATTGTAGATCCTGAAGTGTCCTGAGAGGTGAAAACAGTGACATATGGTCACTGAATGACCAAGCATCAAACACACCTCTTTTTTTCTAATTTTTTCTTTTTATTATTCTTCTCTTATATATTACATCCTGATCATAGTTTCCCCTTCCTCTTCTCCCAATCCCTCCTACCCCTCCTCAAGATCCATTCCTCCTTCATTTCCCTTCAGAAAAGGACAGGCCTCCCAGGGATATCAACCAAACATGGCATATCAAGTTAAAATAAGACTAGGCACCTAGCCTCATTTTAAGGCTGGAGGAAGCAACGCAGTAGGAGGAAAAGGATCCCAAAAGCAGGCAAAAGAGTCAGAGACAATTGCCACCCCCACTGGCAAATGCCCTACCAGAAGGCCAAGCTATACAACCTTATACATATGTGTAGAGAGCCTGGGTCAGACCCTTACAACTCCCTGGCCATTGGTACAGTCTCTGTGCACCCCTATGAGCCCAAGTTTGTTGATTCTGTGAATTTTCTTGTGGTGTCCTTGACCCCTCTGGCTTCTGCAAGCCTTCCCCTCTTCCACAAGATCCCCCAAGCTCTGTCTAATGATTGTCTGTGAGTCTCTGCATCTATTCCCATCAGTTGCTGGATGAACTCTCTGATGATTATGCTAGGCTCTGGTCTGCTAGTACAGCAGAGTATCTTTTCACTGACTTTTTTTCTGATCTATTTGGTTCTCTCCTGGCCTCTGGTTCCTGACCCTCCAGGCAGTGTCAGATGTTGGCTCCCTCTTGTGACATGGGTCTCAAGCTGGACCAGTCATCAGTTGGCCACTCACTCAAGTACTGTGCCAGCTTTACTGCAGCACATCTTACAGGCAGGGAAAATTGTAGGTCAAAGTTTTGTGGGTAGGTGCCCCAAACCCTCCATTGAAAGCCTTGCCTGATTACAGAGATGGCTGGTTCAGGCTCTGTATACCCCATTGCTAGGAGTCTTTGCTAGAGTCACCCTAATAGATTCCTGGGAGTTTCCATTGCAATAGATTTGTACCTTGCTGGTGAAATGCACCCCCCCGGCCGCAATACCAGTTGTCTCTCAGCATTTTCTCCCCCCATTCCCCACCTCAATCTGACCCTTCCTGTTCCCATCCCCGCATACTCTGATTTTCTTCAAATCTTATAGATCTTTCATCTTCTACTAACACACCTCTTTGCACACAGGAAGCAGTGCTGCAGAACTAGGTTCTGGGCCAAAGAGCAGCCCAGTGACTCAGCTCCAGTCCAGCTGAACTGTGTGCTGGAGCTAGTCAGGGCCAGTCAGCATTCCAACGGAACCTGAATCACACAGGCTCAGTTACATGCTCATCAATGCAGAGAGAAATCTATATCCTCAAGGGGATCCTTATTCCATGGCTGGCTTTTCAGATCAAGATCCTAGATAGAGGCCATGTGATGTACTCAGGGACCAGGATGGACACAGATACATTTAAGCCCCTGTCCACAAGACAGACAATGAAAATTTCTTGTACAGACTCTGTAGCATCTGTGAGATGTAGGCCCATGGTCATGATTTGGAGGGAAATAATCCATCCAGATTACTTTCAGTAAAATATCTTAGAAAGGTGGAGATGGCCTTGGTCTCTCCTATGCCCAGAGCCGAAATACATGATTAATATTCAGATAAAAAGGCGGGAGACTGGACAAGCTGCAGGGATGTGTCTAGGGGCTGAGTACATCATGGGTGGAAGTGCCAAAGCAGCACAGACCATGGAGACAAAGCAGAAATGAAATCAGAGGGCCTGAGGCTGAGTCTCTGGAAATCCCGAGCAGAGAGACTGAGAAGGAACCTTCCCTACCAACTCACTGCCTTGGGATGCAGGCACAAAGGGACATGAGACCTTCACTCTTAAAGTGGGTGTGGTCCAGCTTAAAGGCCTCAAAAGCTTGTCTAGAAAGAGACCACCTGGAGACCAGCCCCTCTGCTGCCACTGTCTCTGGAGCACAACTGCTCCTCTGCAGGTTAAGCTGGGCTGGCAATCACTGTATCTGCTGCTGTTACTGTCCCTCGCCACCCCACACACTGCAGGGGGGAAACGTAAATTGAGCTGAACACACACAGTGAACATACATAAATAAAAGAAGCAAAAGGGGTGGGAATAAATGAGAAATAAAACCTAGAGGAGAAAAACATCCACCCTAACAATGTGCAAAACTGAACACACACGAAGGCATCTACCATCATCACGCCTTCAAATAGAGGAGCATCTAGATGTTATAAGGGGAGACTGTCAACCCACCTACCAAGGCTCTCAAATCAGCAACCCCAGTAGCCAGGAAAGCACGAAACAACAGAGTCCCAGCCCTGAAAGTCACTGGCTTTTCAAACACAGTTGCTGTGCCCAGCATAGTTCTGTTCCATTTGGTGGAGGTGTAAGTGCATGTCAAGACAAGCACAGACCAAGGCAGTCCTCGAAGCTAAGCTGGCAGTACAGAACTTACTTGTAACATTCCTGACAGCCGTGGAAAGAATGCATGTTTGGAGAGGGGTGACTGGAGAAAGGAGAGCTTGAAAGCAGTCAGTACCTTGTAAAGAATATTCCCCTCTGAGACTTCACACTGCCCCAGATGAAGGAAACAGCATCAGGATTAGAGGTAGATGGCAGTTGGGAAATGCAGATACTTCTAAAAGATGAGATCCTAGGGCGGGAAAGATGGCTCAGCAGTTACGAGCACTTGCTGCTCTTCCAGAGGACCCAGGTTTGATTCACAGCGCCCACATGGGAGCTCACCCATTTCTGTAACTCCCCATCCAGGGGAACTGACACCCCCCCCCACAAACATACATGCAGACAAACACCAATGTACATAAAATAAAAATTAATTTCACACACACACACACGCACACATATATAACTGATGAGAAGCCAGGTGGTGGTGGTGGCCCCTGCCTTTAATCCCAGTACTGCCGGAGGATCTCTGTGAGTTCAAGACTGGCCTGGCCTACAAAGCAAGTTCCAGAACAGCCAGAGCTGTTACACAGACAAATCCTGCCTCAAAATAAATAAATAGATAGATAGGCAAATAAAGAAATAAAAGATGAGATTGTGGGATCCTATGCCAGTACATACAGCTGGGAGTTTTAGGAACATGGAAGAGGTCTGGGGTGTAACTTCCCCATAAAGGACAACAGAATTGTAAGGAATCCTTACTGGATCCTTGGCTAGAACCCATGCTAAGATGCAGAAAGAAAAGAAGATGGTAAAAGTGTGTATGAGGATAAAGAGATGGAGCGAGAATAAGAACGAGGAAACATACAGTTGACAGGAACCATGAGACAGAATACCTGAGAAGATCACAAGCTGGGAAAGGGACACACCTCCCTCTCATTCTCGGGCCCCAGTATCTGGGAATCCTCACTGGAGGTGACTGCAGCCCAAGCAGGTGTGTTAAGAAGGCTTCCTAAGCACACTCACAATTAAATTGCACACAGAACAGCAGATGTTTCCTCCCCGTGGGCATGGACCCCGAGGTACCTGACGCATCGATGGCCTTGATTTAGCGCATCACTTTGGGGCACCCAGAGGAATGTCATGACAGTTCCCACCTCTACAATGAGTCTGTCTCCTGGTGATGGGGCACCCAGAGGAACGCTGTGACAGTTCCCACCTCTACAATGAGTCTGTCTCCTGGTGATGGGGCACCCAGAGGAATGTTGTGACAGTTCCCACCTCTACAATGAGTCTCCTGGTGATGGGACACCATCAGGACAGAAACTGCTCCCTCATGTCCCCTTTCTGTTGTTTCAAGTCTGAATACTTCCATGAAGAGCACCTTTTGAGTATTTGATTTTTTTATACGAAATATGACCTTCCAGATTGAAATACCTTCCCCCAAAAGCAGGAGGAAAAATCCACAGATAAGCTTTTTCTGGATAGAACATAGAGATCAGATTTCGAGCTACCCCTTTTTTAAAAAGTCTACCATGTCAGACAAAGTTACAATGTCCACTCTGCTGGCATTAATTTGGGTGATTTCCTGATGTAATCATTGGAATCACATTGCAGTTGCAAGTAATGAATGATTCCATGTCCCAGTAGGGTACTGTCTCTGGAGCTTTAGGGCCGAGGAGTGCTTAAGATGTGCTTGGTATTGGGAGAGACAAATAGCGGTATATCAGGGGTCACAGGTTTCCTGAGCTAAATCCTGGAGGCCATTCGTCTCATCCTGTATAGTACCTACTTGGTAATGGAGGCTAAGTAGGCGCACTAGGAGGAGCTGATTAACTTGGAGATGGGTATCAAGTGCTTTGTTGTTAACCTTGACATATTGTTTAAGGCTGCTGCTGTCTGTACAGAATTTTGCAAGGAAATTACTGCAGTGTCTGTTGCTACTGAAACAGACAAACCCAGGGCTATTGCTACTACTGTGGCTGAAATACAAATATCCCTCTACATCTTGGCAATACAGTGGAAGGTTATTTATTAAAAGTCACATCCCCTTGCCATCCCTCTGTAGCATTAACTGGAAACCATGCTAGTGGAGGGTGGCATAGAGATAAGAAGGTGCTGCCATAATCAGGGTCCCAGCAGGGAGAGGGTACAGTTCATCTCAGAGCAGTTAAGAGTAGATCCAGTGTATGAAAATCAAGAAAAGAAGTGCCGTGCCAGCACAACTAGAGCCATGTCCGAGCGAAGGACGTCAGGATTAATGGAACACACACTTTGGATGTGGCAGAATCAGAAGCCTTTATTGTACATCACCAAGGGGGTTTTATACCTAACCCAGACAGGTGGGCCAACAGGATGGAGACTCATCACCCAGATCTTCGGGTTAGGGCCAAGGCAATGGGTACTCAAGAAGCAGGGTTGGTAAACAACACCGAGAGCACAGAACTTGCAAGTTTCTCAGAAACCCAGAACAACAAGGGCAAGAAAGGACACCAATAGGGGAGGTGAGTAGAAAGGCCAGGACTCCATTAGGTCCCAACAAGAAGAAGAAGGGTGGCCGGACTAGGGCATGTTCTGTGTAGGTGAGGTTAATAATTGCAGGCCCCCAAAGGCTTCTATTGACAGAGGAAGGTTTTCTTGAAAGGCTGTGAGTTATCTCCTTAAGCGGAGGCAAAAAAAAAATTAACCCCCAGAATCATCACAAAATATCTGAGATCTAAGCAGACCACAGTTACAAATATGTGGAAAGCCCCAAAATGATTGGAGTGGCCAGTCACTGTCAGGCATTGGATCCTGCAGATATTATAGGAGGGGTATTGTTCTGTGGATCTATTTCAGAAGGATTTACCCCCAGAAAGTTATCAAGGGCAGCGGGCAGACAAACATAGTTGAAATTGTAGGATCCATTCAGGGCAGACATCCCAACCTCCACAAAGATTGTAACATCACATAAATAGCAGATGTTTGGGTGAGAAGTTGTACAGGGCATCAATGAAGTATTTAGGCATTGTATTGGAAAAGTGCCCTTGATCCTGGCCATGGGTCCATTCCTGAATGAGATTTCCTTGGTACCATCAGCCTGGGGGGAGGTGTATGGTAATGTGAAGTACTCTTCTCCCTGGGGTTGACTGTTTATCCAAACTGCAAAAGCTCCTGTGGCTATCTTTGCCAAGGAGACAAAATCAGGGGTGGAAACAGGTACCCTCATGGAAGCAAAACCCAACCATATGGGTAAGACAGGCTCCAGATAAAAAGAGCTGTTAACGGGAGAAAGCATAGATGAATTGTCTGGTGTGGGGGGAGGGTCATCTATTTTAGGGTTGTCACTGTATATGATCAGCAAACTAGAGTCCCAGGAGACTGGCGTTTGAAATGGAGGGGCTCTCACCACAGCCCACAGCAAAGACTGAACCTAGGCCTGAAAATTATTAGCAATAATGGGAAACATAGGCAGGAATAGGGAATAAGGCCCTATCTGTGGCCCCTCCAGGGATATATTTCAGCCTGAGTTACTAAGATTTTAAGGGCTCCCCAGGTTATGGGGGAAGCTGGTGCAGGTCATCCACTCTGTTGATGACTCTGCCTCTGGGGTTCTCCTTCTGGTTCTGCACATTTTGTGTTCCTGAGCAAGTATTATCTCTGTGAACCAGATCCTCTTCTCCCTTGTCCAGCAACAGGCTGTTCTTCATAGACATCAGTCTCTCCATTCTTCATAAATGGCTTGACGGCACACCCAGGTACTCAAATGGGTTTTTCTGCTTCTCCTGGGAAAATACAAGCAAAATCTTGACTTGTTGTTAGTGGTGGGGCAGACCCCCCCATTGATCATCTATAGGGTCGCACCAGAGGATTGGTGGTAATGGTGTAGCTCAAGGGAACATGGCTCCCCAGTGCACTTAATTTTTTTTGTTCATTCTACATACCACACACAGTTCTCCCTACCTCCCCCAACCCTACCTACTACCCTATCCACTCCACAGAGAGGGTAAGGCCTCCCAAAGGGAATCAACAAAGCCTGGCACATCAAGTTGAGGCAGGACCAAGCCCCTCCTTCCTGCATTGATGCTGAGCAAGGTATCCCACCATAGAGAATGGGCTCAAAAAAAAAAAACCAGCCAATGCACCAGTGATAGATCTTGGTCCCACTGCCAGGGCCCCCACAAAAATCCAAGCCACACAGCTGTCACCCATATGCAGAGGGCCTAATATGATCCCAATCAGGCTCGCCAGATGTCAGTCCAGAGTCTGTGAACTCCCAATAGTTAGATTCAGCTGTCTCTATGGGTTTCCTGTCATGATATGGATCCTTCACGTTTCCTAATATAATCCCTCCTCCCTCTCTTCGATTAGACTCCCAGAGCTTGGCTGTCAATCTCTACATCTGCTTCAGTCAGTTACTGGATGGAGGTTCTATGATGACAATTAGGATAGTCACCAATCTGATTACAGGGAAAGGCCAGTTCAGGTACCCTCTCCTCTATTGCTTAGGGTCTTAGCTGAGGTCATCCTTGTGGATTCCTGTGGGTCATCTCTAATGTAGTAGGTGACTGCTTGTTCCTTTCCTGGCTTCCCAGACTCCTGAAATAACCACACAGAAACGGTATTAATTATATCACTGCTTGACCCATTAACTCTAGCTTCTTATTGGCTAACTCTTACATCTTAATTTAACCTATTTCTATTTATCTGTGTATTGGCATGCGGCTGTGGCTTACTGGCAAGGTTCGGCATGTGTCTCCACGGGGGCTACACGGCTTCTCCTGACTCTGCGTTCTTTCTCCCAGCATTCAGTTTAGTTTTCCCTGCTTACCTCTGTTCTGCCCTGCACAGGCCTAGGACAGTTTCTTTATTAACCAAAGGTATTCACAGCATACAGAGGGGAATCTCCCATCCCCTCCCATTTTCTGTTTAAACAAAAAGGAAGGTTTTAATTTTAACATAGTAAAATTACATATAACAAAACAGGTATCAAGTAAGAATTACAGTTACAACATTTATATCTACTTTATCTTTTATCATAAGTAAGAAAAACTATAATTATAACTAATCTGTTTTTCAACTCTATCAAATTGGCACCCAATGTGGGGATACCCTAGTTTGTCTGTCATTTTTAAAGAATGTGTAGTTTTTCAACAGTTCTTTCTATGCTAAAAAGTTTTACATCTGCAAGGAAAAGTTATGTGACAGCCTGTGTGGGGCACAATGACTGACTGTTTTGTCAGATGGAGCTGCTTCTGCCTCTCCGCACTTCTCCCATTCTCCCCTTCCCCCTTCTCTCTCTCTCCC
>LOEQ01004638.1:108363-120023 GCA_001685075.1 Bramus lutescens | reverse complement strand
GTGGTACAGGCGCTGCGCCCCCAGCGGCTCCAGAGAAGTCTGGCTGAAGATCAAGGAGGTCGCTCGATGGCTTAGCAGCGCTGGAAGGGAAGCAAGACTTCACAATCAGACACTGAAACATTGTAATGCAAAGTGTCTTACAACAAGACCTATGCAGACAATATCAAAGACTTGTGTGGGCTGCACAGAGGCTTGGAAAATCCTTTGTAAAAGGAATAGATGGGCAACACAAAGATTTTTGTAAAGGACTTTGAGGGACCAGTGGTTTCTGTCAATCCTCAACTCTGCCATTATAACAAAAGTAAGACACAATACAGAAGAAAAACCAATCACTATGCGCCATCTCAATAAATTTTTATTTGTAAAAATAGATAGTAAGCTGGGTAAAATACTACAGGGTATTTAAACTCAAAACTTTGAGATTATCTTTTTTCTATTTTTTAAATGTAGGAAAAAATATCTTAAGAATTCATAAACTACATGCTATTAAAATAACAGTTAATTTTTCCCCAAATTAGATGATAATACATCAAGTTTGCCTTTCAGTGGGCTCATATTACTTTGAGCAAGCTTTTTAAAATCTATCCACTAGTGAAAATTCAAAATAGAATTTTAAGTTTTGTTTATTAATGCATGGGCTCAAAATCCCTAGTGTCCTGGAATCTTATTCAAAATGCAAACTTCCAGGCTTATGCTGTTGTTACTTCATCAGAACCTTTATTTTAGCACGACTCTCCTATGATTCCCGGCTACACTAGATCTGAGGTGCACTGACTACAGGCTAGAAGCCCTCAGAGTCCCAAGCTCCCCATCTAGCTTCATCTTTACCCTTTTACATGGTAGATGTCCGATCAATATTCAGCTGAAGAGAAGAATCTACCACATTTGCACGCCTGAAGGCATTGCTTAATCCCCAAGTTTGCTTCAGTAATAGACTTAAACACAATTGCACTAAATAACAAAAATGGGAAATGTGTTTATTAGTAAAAGTTTAATCAGGAGACATGTGTGGAGTCCAGGGTTTGTCCCCAGCAACACACAGATAAGATTATAGCACTTGGCTTTGCCAAGCATGTAAGAGGCAGAAGTAAGTAAGTGTAGCATGCAGTAAACACAGAAGCAGTAAGTAGATTCGTTGCTGCTTAAAACTGAGGTCTCAAAAAAAAATTGAAGTCTCTAACTAGTGTGCATTCATAAGAGAATCACACACATTCTAAAGTGAGGCTAGAATCCTCTCACAGTGAAAGAAGGAGACCCAAAATTGTTATCTGTGGAAGCACATGTGTTGGTGACTTATTTCAGGCAGTTCTGAGACTCAACCATCCCTATTTCCCCCATCACAAGGCAGCCACGTGTAACTGGTCTCTTCCTACCACCTTAGCTGACTTCCTTCCATGGCCAAGCAATCAGCCTGCACCTGTGAGGTTTACTCACCAGACAGGGTTTCACCACAAAGTCCAATGTGGCCCCTAACTGGTTATGTAGTCCAGACTGGCTTTGAACTCATAATCTAACTGCCTCGGTGTTCTGAGTACTAGGACTACTACACGCTTGCACAGCCATGCTGTTAATGGTTCCGAAGCACTCTGAAACACCTTTTAAGTTTCTCACAGGGAGAGTTGATTTTTATTAGATACTCTGCATAGCATCCAACCTCTGAAGGACCTGTACTATGTGAGTCTTGAAGTTTCTCTCAATTTATGAATGAAAGCATTGGTCTTCCCAAGGATTGAAGGGATAAAGGCTGAAAGTCACTCTAAGAGTCCCCAAAGAACTTACTTTACCCTGCAAAAGCAACCCCCAGTCACATGGTATCAGGACTGGATTTCACCTGGCAAAACTGTGTGGCATCAATAAAGTACACAAAATACAACAAAAATCAAATCAAAATATTAATGACCTGTTTTCTACATACTCATGAACTGACCTGACTGGGACAGCAGCAGATGCTGTTGCAAATAAGTCAACCGGTGGGGAGGTGTCGATGGTTTTAGCTGGTGTAGAGTTAGGAGATGTCACAGTTGTGACTGGAGAAGACTGCAAGTGGAGAGCACAGCACAGGTCAACAGAGGTGCATCAGAATCTCACTGAGCAACAGGGCTTGGCCCGTAAACCCACGCCATTCCGAGCATAATCACTATGGGCCAAACACACCTCGAGTTAGAACTACTAATTTACATTAAATTACATAAAATTTTGATAAAACAGTAGACCTAACTTCTAGTTGTTTATTTAAAATCAAGATAAATGTATTTGCTGAACTTAAACTTATTAGGGAACTAGCTGTCAAAGATGGCTGATGGTGACAGCACCTATAAAGCCAGTATTTCTGTCTCTCAATCTAAATATACTTCATGTGATTTCACAGATAACTTCAGCATCTGGACGTTTAACAAATACTTCATAGCTGGCAGGGAATAATTTGCATTTAAAATTGAAGTCACTGACAATGTGAGGATATCGCCTGTATCTCATCATACTGTGAAATAAAATCTAAACCTTTGGGCTGGGAAGATGGCTCAGTTGGTAACGGTTTGCTGTGCAAACACGGGGACTTGAGTTCCGTCCCTCAGCACCTATACAAAAAGCCAGGTGCTGCATGTAGTATGTGTGTGTAACCCCGCAGAGGTCAGAGGCCAGAGACAGGCAGAACTCTGGATCCCACGGACCAGCCAATTTAGACAGATCCATGAGCTCTGGGCTCAGTGAGAGAGATTGTCTCAAAAGGTAAAGTAGACCTAGAATGAAGGAGCTACCTGATGTCAACCCCTAGCTTCCAAACACACATGCACACATGTAAACAGGTCACACATATACAGCAATTCTTCTGTTTGTTTGTTTTCAAGACAAGGTTTTTCTATGTAGCCCTAGCTGCCCTGGAACTCACTCTGTAGACCAGAATGGCCTCAAACTCACAGAGATCTGCCTCTGCAACCTAAGTGTTAGGAATAAAGGTGTGCGCCACCACTGCCTGGCAACACACAAACATATCTTGTCTCCTGGTGCGGGAGAATTGTCTGTATTCTGTCAATCATGTTTTAAATAAATGATGATTGTCCAGGCAGGAAGTATAGGTGGGAAAACCAGACAGGAAGTAGAAATGATGCAATGAGAACAGGAGAATTCTGGGAAGGAGGAAGTTGATTCCTGCCACTCCTACCCAGATCACCGAAGCAGCAGGATGTGATCTACCCAACTGAAAAAGCTACTGAGCCACATGGCTAAAATAGATAAGAACAATGGGTTAATATAAGCTGCAAGAGCTAATAAGTAGCCTGACCTAATGGGCCAAGCAGCTTTATAACTTGCAGAGATCTCTGTGTGATTTTCTTTGGGGCTTGCCAGCTGTGGGGTACTGGGCAGGACAGATACCCCAACAAACAAGCCCAGCATTCAAACCCAAACAAGCCAGCCCTCTATGTTACAGTCTCCTATAAGTTTTATAGAAATGTTAATATTTTATGTATTAGAAAATTAAAAATTTTGTGATCATTGTATTAATTATATTTTATCTAGCATCTATAACTTTCCACAGATAAAATGCATGAATATCAGGATCAAACAGAGACTCTGCCCCCTTATTTCAAATACATCATAGCTAAAGGAATCTTTTTAAATTTTTTTTAAAATTTTTACTTTATGTGCATTGGTATTTTGCCTACATGTATGTCTGTGTCAGGGTGTTAGATCCCCTGGAGCAAAAGTTACAGACAGTTGTGAGCTGGCATGTAGGTGCTGGGAATTGAACCCGGGTCTTCTGGGAGAGCAGTCAGTGTTTTTAACCACTGAATCATCTCTCCAGCCCTAAAGGAAGCTTTAAAATGTCACAAAAATCACTTTGAAACAAAGGATGGATAAGGAAGTTATGGAAGATCTTTCCATTTTCTGGTGTCTTCTTCAGTTTTTTTCTTCAAAGACTTAAAGTTCTTGTCATACATGTCTTTCACTTGTCTGGTTAGTAACCCCAAGATACTTATATTTGTGGCTATTGGGAAGGGTGATGTTTCTGATTTCTTCTTTGGCCTGCTTATCATTTGTATATAGGATGGCTACTGACCTTTTTTGAGTTAATCTTGTATCCTGCCACATTACTGAAGGTATTTATCAGCTGTAGGAGTTCCCTGGTAGAATTCTGGGGGCCACTTATGTATACTATCATATCATCTCCAAATAGTGAAAGTCTGACTTCTTCCTTTCCAATTTGTATCCCTTTGATCTCCAAGGCTTCCAATGGAACATAAAAGTTCATCAATGGAATCAGAAAACACTAGCTACACAGCTAATGGCATATTATCCATGCTGGACACTAACTGCTCTTTAAAAAAAGGAAAAAAATAATATTTCAATTTTTAACTAATACTTGTAAATAAACTTAGAAAAAGTGACGTTTATAAAGTAGCAGGCAGAATGTAAAGACACTACATATATTATTAATGCGGATACAGAAATGAAGGTTGGCAAAGGCCCGTGACAAAGGCCATGTAACAGGAACCTCTAATATAACGTGGGAGCTGAGAAAACACAATACCAATAAACAACATCATTATGCACAACAAAAAATCAGAAAATTTTTATTTGTCTAGAATGTCAAAAAAGAACGTCCTAAAGTAAGCCCTGATTTAGCCACACTAAGAAGTCATAAGCTGGACATTTTCACACAGGCAGCATGGTTTTAATGGTTTGTTTCTGTCTCAGAAAAATTGAAAAAATTTCTGCTTAAATTTTTTAAGGCCCTGTGAGCATTTAAATAGCTAGTCAGGCTCAGGCAGAGCATCTGTCATTTGGGAGTCTCTGGCACAGTCATAATGACATCCCTGAATGTTTGTAATGGCAGCAATTACATAATGGAGATGTGTCAAAAAAAAAAAGCACATCTATTACACGTCTGCATAAAATACCCAGTGGCAGATGTGAACTACAGACCCAGGAGAGTACATGTTCCTGTCAGGGAAAACTCTGCCATTGTTCTTCGACAGCTCAGAATGGGTGGGGGGGGCTGAAGGAACTGTTATGATTACTCTAACAGTCATGCTTCGGGTAAAGGCACCTACTAACATTTTTTTCTGTATCATTAAAATACACATAACACCCTGTTCCTGATCTATATAGAGATTTATGATGTGTGAAAAGAATTTCCAATTAGCAAAACATTATACAGATACATATGGTTTTGGCTGTCACAGAAGTACAAGAAAAACTCACCTATTTAAGAACTCAGGTTCTAAGAGAAAGCAGAATCACTTGTAAATATAACCTAATCTTTTCTCAAAAAATATAAATCAAGTGATCCATCAGTCTTACTCCTAGCTGCACACCCGAAATAAATTGAAGGCAAAGTCTCAAAAAGATATTTCTTTTTATACATATTTCTTAAAGTTTATTTTTCTTTGTGCATTGTGAGTTCCTAACTGTCCACAAAAGTACCATGTGCATGCAGTTCCTACAGAGGCCAGAACAGGGCATCAGATTCCCCTGCACCTGGAATCGGTGGAGGTTGTGAGCCACTCAGTGTGGGTGTTGGAAACTGGGCCTGGCTCCTCTGCAAGAGCAGTGATTGCTCATAACTACTAAGCCATCTCTCCAGCCCTTCAACTAGACATTTCACAGAACAGCACATAATGTTTGTCATCTGTCATACTGAAAATCTGGACATAACTCAAATACCTATTGGAGGAAAAATGAACAAAATGGTGTGTGTGTGTGTGTGTGTGTGTGTGTGTGTGTGTGTGTGTAAAAGAAAGGTTTATTCAACCTTAAAAAGAAAGTCTTGGCCTATGAGGCTAGGCTGAACCCTCAAGACACATTAAGTAAAATAAATGAATTACAAAAGGCCAGACTGTCTGGATCCACTCAGATGAGGTATATTTGTAAATGTACAAAGAATGGTAGTTTCCAGGGACTGAGGTCAGGAGGCATGGGGCATTACTGTTTCATGCCTCTGGACTTTGATTTTTGGAAGATGAGAAAGGACTGAGAGTGTGGTATGCTTGCTGTGTTGCAGAATGAACACACTTGGTACTTTGAGCTTTACACTGAATGAAGCAGCTTGTAAAAAGAAGACACCCGAGAAACAACCCAACTTACCTTACTTAATGGAGAGGGAGCACCAGATCTAAAAGAAATACAAGAAAATGAAATGTGAATGTGCCTGAGGATGTCTGTGGAAGCAGCAAGTTTGGCCACATGCCGTTCGGCGCTAGGGCTGTTTTCATGGCGCTCTCATAGCCACAGAGGAGCCCACACCACTTGTCTTTTACTCAGTGAAGTCCTTTTCTCAATGTTTTCATTGACTTAATATCTAGCAATGGACATTCTTAAATTCAAAATGATTTTTTTCTCGATTCATTTTTGTTTGTGTCCACCAAAAAACACTGCTAGAATTTCAACTTCTAAAAGTTCCTCAAGACTTGTGAAAAGGTACATTACATAAACTTTAAAAAAGAATACCTATTTATTATTTCATAAGTTAGGAAGCTCAAGAAGAAAATCATACATTGCAATTCATTTAACTTCAACTCTTATGCATAAAGGAAGGAACCTTAGAGAAAAAAGATCCCTGTGAGCCACGTGAGTGAGCCAGATTCAACATGCATGACTACATGCCTGTAGCTTGTATGTGTTATTTTCATGCTTGTAATGAAAACTCTTTAGGAAAAATATTTCCATATGTTTGTCATAACTAGTGGGAGTGTGACAGAGAAGAGCAACCTGGATGATTACTTCTGAGGGAATATGAAGGAACAGGACAGTCTTTAAAGTGAACACCAACTCTAGGACACACTACAGACAGTCATGCTTTAGAAACATCTGCCTGAACAGCTCACACTTCCCTAACCTGGGGTGGCATGAAATGAATAATAAGGAAAGAATGAAGGCAAAGCAAACTTTAATAAGAAGCTGCAGCCAGGGTCAGCTGTATGGATAGCTTTTGTTCAGGAACAAATACCAAAGTTAGTAACTGGGATTTTGTGCAATCCTATGCAAATTCCACCTATTTACAGACACTCTGTGCCAGATACTACTATCTTATGCGTGCCTATAACTTTCCATTTGAGAGGCTCCGCTGGAGTGAAGACATTTGGTGTTTTTGCATCTACAGAAAAATGGATTCAGGAACCCTCGAATCTAGTACACCATTAAGGTTGAAATATCATGAAGTTTTGGCTAAACTTTTTTCCCACTTACATCATTTTCCTTCATATATTAGCAAAAGGAAGGAAATTAGATATATCATGAAAAACATTAAACAAAAAGTGAAAATGAAAACTTAATAAACATAATGTTTACTTGGCACAACAAAGCAAAGAAAGAAACCACAACACTCTTTGACATGGTCACTTTCTGAGAAGAAGTGACTTTTTCTCTCAGTCTAGTTTCACAATTCAATTCTTCCTGGTACTGATATGATGAGTCACTGGGTATAATAAGCAAGAACTCCTGAAACATTCTCCAACCAATATATAGATAGTGGGACCGGCTTCTACACCACAGTAAGCCCATGTAATAAAACTGACAGAACACTGCCCTCTGCTATTAAAGAACTCAACCTCACGCTGTGTGAAAGACCATCATAACTGGTATGATCACCCTTCACAAAACACCAGAGAAACACTCTTACTAGTGCCTGTGGCTATCCCATGGACTACCACTCCCTGAGTGGTCAGGACACCCACTGACCACACTTCAACTGTCTCTCATCTCCATCTTCATCGCTGGGGCTAACTAAAAAGAACACATCCTGCTGTTGTATTACCTAAGCACTTTATACAATATCTAGCATTTTTGGAAGTATTAATTGAAAATTCAAGTAAGAATGTATTTATGTACTCATTTATAGTCACCAATGAACCAAAAGTCTTAAGAAACTGTCTTTGGCCTGACAAGAGAGCTCAGTGGATTAACAGTGCTTTCTGCCGAATATGATGGCCTGAGTCTGACTCTTGGACCCATGTGGTGGATAGAGAGAGTCAGGTCCCACAAGAGGTCCTCTGTCCATCCACACACACATGAATAAACAAATAAGATGTAATTAAATTATCTTATTTGGAATTAAGCTGTCAACATGAGTGACCTCTGTTCCCACTGACCCTGTCTGGCCTTTGCTATGACATATTCAGAGGTGTTTGGATGGGGCCATTAATCACTTACTGAAATCTACACCAAGGCTGTCTGCTACCCAGAGCTTGTCCCTGGTCCACATTCAACCCTGCCCTAAAGAAAACACACATGGGATGGACGTGTATTCTTTTCCCATAGGTCATAAACAGCTGCGTTTGGAGAATATTTTGCCTGACATTCCATCCTACTGCACCACTGACACTTAAAAGAAAGAAAATGCTACCAATTTTTGAGTACAGACAACAGCATTTATTGCAAACTAATATTCATTTTTATACTTTCATGCATAGTGTGTCCTAGTTGGATTTTTGTCAACGACACAAGATAGAATTATCTGGGAAGAGGACGCTCCACTGTGAAAATGCCTCCATCAGAATGGCCTGCAGACAAGTCTATAGGGCATTTCCTTGACTGATGATAGATGTGGAAGGATCGAGTCTACTGTGGGTGGTGTCATCTCTGGGCAAGGGGTCCTAGATAGTATAAGAAAGCAACGTTCATGCAGTCTGTTTCAGTTCCTGCCTGCACATCCCTGTCCTGACTGATTTCTTGCCTTGACTCCCCTCATTGACTGACTGTAAGCTGTAAGGTGAAATAAACCCTTTCCTCCTTAAGCTGCCTTGGTTGTGGTGCTCATCATAGCAATGGAAACTTAACCAGGACTTACAGAAATCTACTACATAGTAGATCGTTGAGAAAACTAAGGCACTACTGATAATTTTAAAGGAGAATGAATGACCTATACTGTAAGCTAAGAAAATAATCCTTAAATTGCTACAAACAGGCCTACAGACTTTTTTATGAACACAGAAAATGTCGATGCTTCTTTTAAAGATGGAAATAGCAAGTTCTCAAGAAAAGAACCTTTGTTATTTACTTCATCCCCAACAATAATTCCTATGTAGTGTTGAACATGAATGTTATCCACAAAAATACAGAGGTGTAAGAACCTATCAATATCTTGCAAACAATTTTAATTACACAAGATATATTAGGTTTCCTACATGCTCAGTTCAACACTTAGTATGCCACAACAGAAATAAAATCAATTTCAGTTTTCTGTGCTATGGAATCATAAAGGAGAGAATACACAAAGGTATGCAATACAGTATTCCACATTATTTAATGCCTGTCAGTGGACATGGTACTAAAAGTGAAAGGCATTCATGTCTAATCTAGCAATCTTTTTGTTTTGTTTTGTTTTCAAGACAGGGTTTCTTTATAGTCCTGGAACTTGCTCTTGAACTCAGAGATTTGCTTGCCTCTGCCTCCTGAGTGCTGAGACTAAAGGTGTCTGCTACTACATCTGGCTTAGGCTTATCACAGCAGACATTTGCAATGGCATATACATACACAAGGGGTTAGAAGAGTTTTGTATCGCTATGGGATGGCAAAAAAAACACAAATAACCTCAAACAAGCAATCTATGCTCCTTGTAAAACTGCCTTGGCCTTCTACAGTGTACTGGAAGACAATCTTTCACTTATTTATTAAATGAAATAGTGAAATATCTTTTCTAAAAGACAGTTACTTAAACACCTAAGAGATACTGTTAATTATGATTCAACAAGACCCAAAGGAAGCAAAACCATTCTTTCCAGACACCTTGGGAGAAAAAAATACATATTAGAAACATAGATGCAGAAGATGGACACTAATTAATTTTCAAATTTTCAGATACTAGATATAGAATAGTAAGTGGTTTTTGTTAGCAAATGCAAAGTCACTTAGCATAGTACTCACCCTTCACTTAAGTTCCCATGGAAGCACAAATACACAAAGGAGAAATGAGTTAACTATTACACCTTGTTCTTTCTTAAAACCTGATCAAGAAAAGACTGATTAAAATGTGTTTTCAGCCAATTACTGAAAGGAATCTGGCAAGCCTAAAGTGATTTTAAAGAAGCAAGAAAAGTTATTCTAAGCTGAATGAGTTTGGCTATGGACTACATATGGAGTTTAGTTCCTATTTCTAAAAATGCCTATGGGTAAATTTTCCTCAAATTGGCCATACAGGGGCAAGTTCAGAGTCAAAGGCTGGCTTAAGAGGCTGTAGATGGGGAAAAAAGGCTCTGGTGAAGGAGGCACTGGATGTTTCAATAAGAAACATGGCAAGGTCAGCAGTGCCTGCCTGAGAGAGCAAAGGCTTGAGAAGCAGCTTGCAGTACACATAAAGCACTCAACAGGGACAGACAGACTGAGGGAACATGCATAGGCAAGGGCCTTCAGCCACTGGAGCAGGGACATTTCTCAACTCTCTGTGCCCATTTGTCTAAGTCCCAGTCAACTCATCTGGCTTCCCAACTATCCCAACAGAGAGTGGTCCAGTGTACTGTACTGTAATGTGGTGGTCTCACACCAACATCTGGTCAACCACAGCTACCCTGGACCACAGCCTGGCCTAAAAACAACCAGAGAGGTCTTGTCATCCATCACGGAGGCTATGTGGACAAATATGCCCAAAAAACTTCCCTACTGAAAAGTTATAACTATACCAGACACTACTTATAAAACCATATTAAACTAAGTTGGGGTAAAAAACACAGCTGACGAAATAATTGGCAAAAAAATGTGACATCAAGACATAAGCCTAGGCTCTGAGAGGATGCCCAGAGAGGGATCACAGAAGAGTTAAATTTTCACAGCTCTGTCACTGGCAAAAATAAAAACACACAGACAACCCCAAATCTATGGCCAGCCATTAGCCCTGCAACAACTAATTCCTGAGCTATCAGATGAGCTAAGTGAACTCCACCTGAAGTTAGGATCACTAATGACAGACTACAAGCTGAGTGTGGAGCAGGGCCTGCTTTCCTTGTTCACATAATAAATTGTAAAACAGTCCCTGGCATCTAGAACCAAAATTCTCTTGGAATTACCCATGTGAATAAAAAGCCAGAATACAGAGAAGCTCATGACTAAGGAAGGAAGGCTTCATAAATAGATGGGGTTGCAGAGGGTCTTCCCAGGAGGCACAGGATCTACACCAGGAGACAGGCAGGTCCAAGGCTGAAGAAATACAGTGAGAACAAGGGATGAAGGCTGGAAAGGAGCAGGCCTTGTGCATAGACAAGTCTGATGTCCGTTACAGAGATGGGGAAGACAGGAATCCGGGAATTATTTTGTACACAATGAAGAAAAAAGCCAAAAACTAAGTACCCAAGCAGGAAGTCCTCAGAACCAGCAAAATTGCATGAATCATCATCTACCTGCTGCTTCCACTACGGAACAATGATCCTGGAGTAAAGCATCAGCAGCATGGTGGGCCTGACGCTCAAGGAAGCATGGCCCTGTAAACCACACTCGAAGGCTTCTCTTTTCTCATACTGCAGTTGGGTATGTCTCGGTACTCAAGGATGCTTGTGAAATTCTGCTTGTTTTAGTCACAGCCAACCACAACACCCTTAAGTTTTCAAGAGTGACTTCTAAGGGCAGGTCCAGCCAACCTGCTGTGAGCCACTGATGACTGGGCTGCATCAGTGCAGATAGGCTGAGGTCAGGTGTCACCTGATAGAAGAGGATGGGTAGGGTGTCGAGGGAAC
>LOEQ01004638.1:93809-108291 GCA_001685075.1 Bramus lutescens | reverse complement strand
CCCCCCCCCAAGAAATCTCATTCTCATAAAGAACCACTTGGTGTTTTTCATCTTATTTACAAGATACAAGCAATGCGTACTTGTTTCCAGGTTTCTTTCCTTCTAAGGTATTTAGATGCTGTTCAAGGGTCTCCATAAGACTGCTGGGAGCCTACAATAAGAAATAAAAATAAATGTCTGTGTTGTTCTCTTTCAAAGCAACCACACTTTTACATCACTTTAACCCTGTATGGTGGAGGTCTATGTAGGCATGCTCAGATCTGTGTGAGACGATTTCATCCCAGGTCCTTTGATATTTAGGTATTTAAATTCTGTGTATCTCAGATAGCTCCACCTTAAATAGACTTACCTCCACTGCATACTCAATGACATTACAACAGGGTTTCGGTGAAGGGTGTTTACTGTACTGGATGGGTGTTTACTGTTACTGCTTAGGTGATCGAGTTCACTACCACTTCACACAGAACCATAGTGAAAAGGCACTTATTTGCACACAAATCCAAAACATACGTGCCCAAATATAAATTTATAGAAATTTGAAAATACATTAAAAATGTATTTATGCATACCTGGTTGAAATATTAGGAAATATGATTATCACATTTTTTAATGAGGGTTAAGTAGCAAAAGATTATAACCTTAATACAGAGTGGCAATTAAGATTTTCTAATTATTTGGTATTTAACTTATATATATATAAAATGAAGTAACCAGCAAATAGAAGTGTATATCAACAGATTTGATATATTTCAATCCTTAAAAATTCTTCGTGTTTCTATAAGTCAGATTTCAGGCAATAAAAATGGTATTTCATTGCACAGTCAAAGGGGGAGATAATGATTTCTACAAATATTTGCCAAATCTAGTCTTCAAGCATTAGAAATTGATTATGCTTTTTTTTTTTAGTGCGAACTAGACCTCAACAGTATAGACATTCGGAAAAAAAGCAGTTACTGATAAAAACACCTGCCTACAACTATCGGTACAACCTGATGCTTGTTTTCCAATGGGAAATTAAATTTGAAGGAATTTACACTAACCATGCTAACTGCTAAAGTACAAAAAAGTTGACAAGAAATTCACATAATTCTATATTCTAATATACTTAATAACTAAATCAGATTCTTATTGAAATTTTAAAATTTTTAAGGTTTAGGTATTTAATATTAATTTTCATTTTTATAATAAACTCAAATCTTAAACATTTATGTGATTATTATATGTAATTATATGATTATAAATGCAAATTAAGTGAAATCGTAACTATATATAAAGTTAGTATGTAAATAAGCATATTGACTTGATTCAACTTAAAAAGTGGGGTGGAAATGGATGCCCACATCAACATTGTCAAACAAACTTAGACTTCAGAGTGAAAAGCTGTCAAGGAATCTAAGAAGTTTATAAAATGATACAAGGTGGTATTTCAAAGACAGTTCAGGTGAAGACAGATTTATTCAACAATATCCAGCAAAGTCCATTGAGAATAAACTTATAAGTTTCAAAAAAAATGAATTTTTAACATGGTTAATGGAAATTCTCTTCTATACATTAGATTCTATATTATAAAGAAATGCTCATTAAATAAATGTGCATTGAAACTTTAAGCAGAAAATATAACTGAGTTAAACCTTCTTAGATAAACTTCTATCTGGTAACTTCAGTTTTTTCAGTATTGATGTCAATGATGACAGTGAAGATGGACCAAAGCGGCCTAAGAACAAACTCCATTTTTTTCTTATTTCCATATAAATTATGGTGGGAAACAAGTATCAAGTCACAGAATCTCTCTTTATCATAAGACCTGTGACCTCTGCATGTGAAATGAAATGTAAACACAGTATGATTCTTTTGCTAAGTGCAAATTAAGAAGTTTATATAGAAAAGCAATCACTATTTAATTTAAAATGCAGAACAAAACACTGCTAGCAAAGACTCCACAGGACCCACAGTCTCCAGCCTGTTAGTACTGAGATTAAAACAAAACATCAGAAAGACAGATTATAACTTCATTCTCCCCAGGAAATTTCTGTTCCTCATCCCCTCTTTTTGGAGACAGGATCTTACTATGGAGCCTGGCTGGCCTCAAACTCAGAGAGATTTCCCTTCTGCCTCTCGAGTACTTGGACTGCAGGTGTGTGCCACCAGGTCTGGTGGGAAATTTTTTAATAACTGAAAAAACTAAATGCTGAAGTAGAGATCATAACAGCTGTAAAGGAGACGTGTCAGGATGATGTCCAAGCCGACTTGCTCCAGGGAGTTATTCTACATATAATTAAGTTTGAGCCTTTTATCCTAGAGATTTTCAAAGTGCCTTATCGTTTATGTTTCTCATAAGGACATGTGATCCAAGAGAAGTTCTTCTTTGAAAAAAAAAAAGATCTTTGACAGGGATGTCCAGGAGCACATGATGTATGCCCTTTTCACTGCTGATGGAGGACCAACTCCTCACACAGTAGGCACCACATACAGATGGCCTCCTCTGGGAGGGAGGGTGGTGTCCTGAACCTCAAATTAGGCAAACTTTCAGAATGCCTCTGCCACAGTGACAGAAACTTAAGGGAACACTGAGAGTTGGTAGTGTCTTTACTTTCTCATTTCAGAAAAAAGGCCAACCAGATTGGTACACCAGTTCAAAGGACAGGAATTGGCTGTGACAGCTGACAGGTAACAGCAAATGTGTCACAGCATCATCAATGTCATATGCTTTAAAATGAGACTTCTCTTTGCCAGCAGTTTTCAGGTCAACCAAAACTCCGGGCACCAAACCCTAAGAGTTTCTCCATACACAGAGTTTAAAATTTGGGCACACACTCCGAAGAGAAAATGCTATTATGAGAATTATTTGGTTGAAATAAATTCATCCAACATATAGTTTCATCTGGGCATCTGCTGTGATGCCCAGAGTTTAAAAAAAATCCATCTGCCATTTATATACCTTAGGTTGTAAAACATGAAAACCAAGTTTAAAAATACACAAAGGTAATTCAAAACTGGATTAGATCTCAGACACCATTCTAAGTGCTGAGGAGAAATATTCCAGTTGGGAGATCATACTCTCTTCTCCCTCAAAACACTACCTTAAGTGTCTTTTGGAAATGTCACTGATCGTCACGAGCCACCTAAATGTATTGATGCTATATGCACACTGGTGTTTACTGTTCACCACTAAAGTGGAGAGTATGTGTTAAGTCCCTTTGCTCCCCCTTTTTGAGAAGTTTTAATTTCCTTTTATTCTAAGTTCAAAAGGAAGTCAGCTCACCATCATTTCTTCAACTTAATTCCTATTTATTTTGCAAAGGAGAAATTGGTTTTTCTCCAATAGAGTCTCACTGGGTACATCAACCTCATGCCCTGCAGTAGATGGTCAACACAAAATGAGCCCAGTAGTTATTTTTGTAGACTTTTTTGTCTTATATTGCTTTGCTTGGACATTTTTTTAAACTAGCCTTTTGCTTGTATATTGTGGCTTCCAATTTTATTTTTGCATTTTTTTTAATTTGGAGTGTGTATGTGTTTGTGTTTTTTCTTTCTTAATTCTGGTTTGTTTGCCTGCCTGTTTTTTAAATACGGAGAGAAAGAAGATATGGATTTGGGTAGGTGAGGAGGGTGGACATATCTAGGAGTTAGGGGAGGGGAAACTGATAAGAAATATTGTATGAAAAAATTATTTTCAATCTAAAAAAAGAAAAGAAAATAATTCATGTCAAGTGAGTTTATTTACGAGTGCAGCACACACAGAGGTCAGAAGAGGATTCTGGATCCCTTGGGGTTGGAGTTACAGGCCCTGTGAGCCACTTGACTTGGGTCTGGGAAACAACCTCAGTCCTCTGCAAGAGTGGCAGGCACTCTTAACCTGGGCCACCCCTTCAGCCCCTATGTAATTCTTTCCAGAAAGACATTTTTGTTCACTCTGTGGCTAGATGAAGTAGCTCTAGAAGCTATGAAGGAGCAGTGATCAGACCTTCATTTAAAAGGAGCTAATGGAATCACACCACCTTGTACTGCAGATTCATCTCTAGATTAATCCTGATTTAACAATCTCTACAGGTTTTTACTTCAGAAAGTCTTATATTTCAGCTTGAACCTGTCTGTTCTGTTGGGGGACTGGGAGGTCCTAAATCTGTAGTTCAATGTGAGATCCCCTTTAGCCTACAGAAGGGGCTATAAAAGATAATTTATGGAGATGTGTATGTGGCTCACAATCACCAGCAAAACACAATCAACCTACTAATTAAGAAATTCCAGAAGCATGCAGCACTCTCCTATTTAAATTTAAATGTGCAGAGAGTTCAGCTAGAGGAGTTTTAATGGGGTGGTAATTTATACTGGCATTTATGCTGCTTTTAGCACACAAGGAAAACAGGACAGAACATTCTGGATTCTAATGACTCTATTATAGACTACCTTAGGCTCAGGAGAGGAGTCAAGTTGTCTTTCCAAGTTCTGACACATATACTGTACAACTTTAAATGTGTCTACAGACTTCTTGAGCAATTACATAAGTTGCAATGAATACTATGGTATCATTAAAAATAAAACCCAAGGATGTGCCCCTTCTTTCAATGATCTGCTATCATTTTCAAAATTGGAAACCAACAGAGGTATTTATATAGTACCTTGGCTCTCTCATAGTGTCTAGACTGCCCAAAAGGAGACAGCAAGGACCTGTTCTTACCTGTCAGTCTCCCCTGAACTAAATAGCTAGTTTGCATTTATCCCACAATGAGGGTTATGTATAGTGCAAAAGAAAACTTGCCATTTCTAAAAACTATTCATTGAGCTAAATATGTAATGCCCATCTTTTATAACATTTATTATTTATCTGGAATAGCTAGGAAAAATTGCAATGTAGTTTTTTTGCTATAGGTGAAAAAACAAAAACATCAATTTTCTTATGATGTTAAAAGTAAATCTACTTCAACAAAAAGATTTTTAAAATAATATTTCATGTATATTTAATATTTACCCATGCTCAAAAATATCAGCACCTTATTCAGGTATATACTTCACCAGGTAACACTAAAAGGAGTAGAAATTTTTAAAAATATTTCATCTGTGCATGGGTTCTGTCTCCCCTAAACTAAAGAATATACTGCCATCATGTTCTGAATTATTCAATGAGCTTTATTTGTAAGAATTATTGATATTTTATATTTTAATAATATAAAAAGAGAAAGTCTTCATCTTCAACGTTCCTTATTTTTAATAAAAAGTAGTATTTACATATTATTTTAAATATGCAAATATTTCAAGAAATTATAAAGATGGCAAATTAATAATAGACAATGTGATATTATTTAAAAGTGGGGAATAGGACTAGAGAGACGGTTCAGTGTTAAAGCACTTGCTGATCTTGTAGAAGACCCTGGTTCAGTTCCTAGCACTCACATAGTGACTCACAATTGACTCTAGCTCCAATTTCAAGGCATCTGACCCCCTCTTCTGGCCTCTGTCGACTCCTACACGCATGTGGTGCACATGTGCAGGCTCCATACATACACAGTAGTAATTAAAACAACCTTTCAAACCAAGAGGGGGGGTTCATTCTTTTCTACTATAATGGCTAAGTTTAAAGAGATACAGCATTCAGGTAACTCATGACCAGTGTGTTTTGTGGGATATTTGAGCAAAGTGTGTAATGATGTCTCACTGATTTACCTTGCCTGCCTAAGGCACCAGATTGGTTTAATAAAGAGCTGAATGGCCAATAGCTAGGCAGGAGTGTTTAGGCGGGACTTCTGGGCAAAGAGAGGAACTCAGGATGAATGTAGGTGCCTGAGAGAGCTGTCAGTGAGACACAAGGGGAGTCGGACATACAGAATGAAGGAGAAATGAAAAGCCACATGGCAGGATGTAGATTAATAGAAACAGATTAATTTGAGTTATAAGAGCTGGTTGGTAACAAGCCTAAGCTAAAGGCCAAGCTTTCGTAATTAATCTGGGGTCTGGTGGAGACCAATTACAAATGTGTAGGTGAACCACTTTGCAGCACCCCACAATACTGCTTCTAGTAAAAGGCATGTGTGAGGCTGAAATTTACCATCACAGGGTGTTAGAATCACACCTGCTCCTGTCAATTATACTGAAGACCAATTTTTAACTTGGCATCTGTTCTCTCTGGGAGCTGTACACGTGACAGCTGACGTGGCTGGTAAGGAGGCCCAGACCTTACTGTCATTTTAAAACTGGGCCCAGAAAAAAAATCACGCCTCTATTAGCACCACTTAGAGCATTTATACAGGAAGTCCTCATCTTCGTAGGGGCGCAAGGGGAAATGCAAAACCTGGACACCAGGGTTTCTCCCTCTGTGCTGTCCCTCAGACCAGGTGCATGCAGAGGACAAGGACAGCAAAGAACGCTCACGTGCTCTGATGGTCGGAAGTCACTTCTGAGACCCCAAGCCCTGTCACAGACACAGTCACTGCTCTCATTGGTTTCATATCATGAAGCAATGAGCCCAACTAGGATGTTCTGTTGCCCTTAAAGAAGCAACAGCTTACAGGCAAGGAAATTTTCCTTTTCTCCCCAGAAATAATCAATAATTTGAAAAAAATTAGTAAGGTTGAATAATTTCCGAGAAAATTGATTTGCTTAAATTCAAAATCTATGAAATATTTACAAAGTATGTCCATTAATTATCAACGTCTTGTCTACTGGTAGGCCCTCCAGACACTTACCTGTGTGAGATCAGGAATGTCACCTTTGTCTATACCAACTTGCTGTGGATTAAAAAAAAAACAAATAAAATTACTAATTGTGCTTTTATGACATTTTTGGCCTTTAATGTAAAATCACTCTGGGATTTTTTAAAGCTACAGCCCATTCTTGGTGTAAATCAATTACCACACTGTGTATCAAGCTTACTTTAAGCATATGCTCTTTACATAGTTTCCCACTCAATATAATAAGGTAATAAACTCATTAATATAGTTAAACTAACTCTTAGTTATAACAAGTTTATAGAATTTTACTAGAATATAAAAATAAATGAAAACATCCTGAAGTATAAATTTTAAATGTACCATATATGTTTCATAGAAGCCATGAAATTATGAAACCATTCAAACAAAATTTAAATAATTCTGTCCATGGAGTCCTTGGGAAATGGTTATTTTAGGTTATTTTATTTTAATGTTTTGCTCAGGGAGTAACTTCTATCCTCTCACAAACAGAATCACTTTGCCAGTTTCTTAGACAGTCTTCCAGAGCAGTAGTTTTGATATGATATGGGGGTCCCATATCAGATATTTATACATGATTAGTAATAGTTTCAAAATTGCAGTTATGAAGTAGCTATGAAATAACTTTATGGTTATGGGTGACCACAATATGAGGAACTGTATTAAAGGGTCACAGAATTAAGAAGGTTGAAAACCACTGTTCCAGAGTTTATACATAACCAAGGAAATTTGAAATATAAGTATTTCATTTTCCTCCACCAATAGCAGCATATAAGGTACAGTAGGCTTAATTTTCCTTCTCACCGAGTCCCAGACTAACTAAACAGCCCAGGGAACCTGCACACAGTTAGAATGACCATTCCAAAGCAGCAGAGCTAAGCTTAGGATTTTACACTTTCACTGTTAATCGTATTTTCATTCACATATCCAACACACACACACACACACACACACACTGACTGGCTTTATATCCTCCTTAATGACTCATTTGTCCCCTTGCCTGCACTCTGTCCTTCTCTGTCACTTTCTCTTGGTCACCCTTCGAAGTATTACACTATACTCACACTTTGAACTGTTTATGTATTCATGCATGTATATATATGTAATACAGGCTGGATTCACACAGTCTCTTTTCTTTCTACGTTCGGGTCACCTCACTTAATATTGTATTTTCCAAGTCTGCCCACCTTCCTACAATTTCATGATTTCATTTTCTCTGCACTTTTCTATTTTGTATTGGACTTAATTGTTCATTAACCTTAGGGGTGTGTCCATGTTAGCATAGAGAATGTTCTACTTTTCAAAAGCACTGCACAGAACTTCCTTGTCTTATAATTTACTTAATGGATCATTTATTAACTAATATTAAAGTTTCTTCTGATTCTTAGACTATAACTTTATAACTGATTTAATTATAATTTACTTTTTAATTGTTTATTAATGAAATTGAGACTCAAATAAATTAAGTAGGTTGAAGAGCCTAAGACATGGGGAGTTTTCTGTACTTCAAGCAATTGCTATAAGAAGGCTGGGGACTTTCGTGTATGCTGGACAGCTAAGTTATACTTTCTAAGCAGCTAATATGCATTATTAGTTTATTGCTTAGCATCTGTGGTACCAGGAATCTAACACAGGGCCTCATACAAACCACACTGCACTCTATTACTGAGGGACACTCTCAGCTGCAGTTACATCTTAAAATGATGTTATGAAAGCCTTCCTTAGACTCCTCAGGAAAATGGTTCTAACTACAGATTAGCCATCAAGTAAGTAAGAGCGCATACAATGTATGAGTGCTGCTTGGGACACTGCTAAGGTCTGTACATCTACTGAAAATTTTCTGTATTGACTAATAATAACTAAATCATTCTATACTATCTTCAGTGTATTCAAATGGTAAGGAACACTACTTAAAAATAAAAGAAGACACAAATTATTATAGTTATCCCACTGAACTTCAGGTGCTTATTCTAGTAAAGCACTTTTATAGAATTAGGGTCCATTCCATAAAAAGTCTTATAAATGTTCACAAAATATATTTATTATTCCGTTATTTTATGACAGACTCTTAGAATGACACTTTCTTTGTTTCTCTTCTTCACTAGCATAAGTTTAACTTGTTCTAACATGAGGCACAAAGGGACACAAACACAAACTTACATAAACAAGAATCTGTGTCAGCAATTCTTTTCTCCTGAAGTTCTTGGGGCCTGTTTTAGGCCTTGTTTGCTGTTTTAGGAAGTATGTGCACACACTGCACACTGTCCAGTGTCATTTCTGAAGTATATGCACACACTGCACAATGCAGTGTCCTTTAGGGACGTATGTGCACACACTGCACACTGTTCAGTGTCCTTTAGGGACATTTGTGCACACAGTGCACACTATCCAGTGTCCTTTAGGGACGTATGTGCACACACTGCACAATGCAGTGTCCTTTAAGGATGTATGTGCACACACGGCACACTATCCAGGGTCCTTTACGGAAGTATATGCACACACTGCACAATGCAGTGTCCTTTAGGGACGTATGTGCACACACTGCACACTGTTCAGTGTCCTTTAGGGACATTTGTGCACACAGTGCACACTATCCAGTGTCCTTTAGGGACGTATGTGCACACACTGCACAATGCAGTGTCCTTTAGGGACGTATGTGCACACACTGCACACTGTTCAGTGTCCTTTAGGGACATTTGTGCACACAGTGCACACTATCCAGTGTCCTTTAGGGACGTATGTGCACACACTGCACAATGCAGTGTCCTTTAAGGATGTATGTGCACACACGGCACACTATCCAGGGTCCTTTACGGAAGTATATGCACACACTGCACAATGCAGTGTCCTTTAGGGACGTATGTGCACACACTGCACACTGTTCAGTGTCCTTTAGGGACATTTGTGCACACAGTGCACACTATCCAGTGTCCTTTAGGGACGTATGTGCACACACTGCACACTGTTCAGTGCCCTTTAGGGACGTATGTGCACACACTGCACACTGTCCAGTGCCTGCCTCTTCTAGAACAACAAGTGGGAAATGAAGCAATCTTCTGCTCAGAGTGCCTGAACATAAACGATCCTTTCACAGAAAGAATTGAGCAATTTTTACTAGATTATACTAATTGCGGCTAAACTAAGCAGGAAAGTCATATAAAATATAAACAAATAAAATCTGTGTATCAAGAAAATGCAGACAGTTTTATAATAATGACATAATAATAATAATAAAGAAGTACAGGCATGTCATGAATGTCCCATGTCCATAGCAATATAGGCTTCTCTGTCAAACCTGGCGCCTCTCACACTGCATCCCAGGCTCTCTCTATGAGTCAGTCAGTCAACATGTGAGACAAAACCCACTGGCCATCCCACAGGGGACTACGTTAGCATCATCACTTCCATATTAGCACAAGCTAAGTCCTCGATTTCACAAGAGAAAAAAAAAACAAACAAAAACTCCAATTTATAGATAATCTCAGTAACACTGTGTTTTGCAGTTATGATTAAATGTAATGCATAGCCTTAAGAAACAATGTGTAATCTCCATAAAATTTATATTTTAGCATTTTCATTACGATTAAGTCATTGGCAGGATAAGGGAGATCAGGACTCATGATTTATACTTTATACACAATGGATAGATTTTTATAAAGTCAAATATAGGGTTCAAAATACAGCACTTTCTTACAATAAACCAGCAACAAAATGGTCATTAGGTGCAATGGGGGACTGGACCAACCTGTAGAGCAGCAATGATCTCATAACCCCTGAACATTTTGTTTGACTGCATCTGAGTGGGAGGTAGGAGTGCAGAACACTGCTCTGATTGACAGGTGGGGGAGGGGGACTGTAAGCTGACCTCTCATCCTCATATATCCTGGACACATGCTAGATGTCTTATCCACCCAGACATTATGCAGCACACTAGTTCTGACTACCTTAGCAACAAAGTCTAGACCACTTACCTCTGCGACCTTGAGGAATTCGGACACTCGCGTCATTCTAGTTAGAAATCGTTTGTAAATTTCTAGCGCATCTTTACATTGTCCTTTCTTCATCTCAAAAAACTTTTCTACAAGAGATAAGTGATAAGCAATTTGAAGAGAGTATACTGTTTTACTCTTAAGCATTCATTACTTAAAGCTTATGGCCTGAATCAAAGCATAGGCAGGTACACGTTAAAATCGTACCGAAAGAGAGAAGCAGAGTCACTGAAGAAAAGTGTATGGCCATCATCTGTCTCCCACAAAGCAATTTCAGCAACAAAGGAACTGAGTCGGGAGCATAGAGGAACTAGCATAACAGGTTAATTCATGATCCCCATGCTTCTGGATTTGTTTTAAAACCATTCCTAATGATAACCTCAACTCAAAGCTATGGCTGCATTCCACAGCATCCTTATTCTTTTGTTTCTCTCCTTATCCGATCTCTCTCGGATGCTGATGACTGAAGCCATGCCAGGAGAGAGCCCTATACTGGGTGACATCCCAGTCCTAGGGTTATTATTTTCTTACTTGCTCACACAAAGCAATAATCAATATATTATATATCAATAATTTATTAAATCTTCCAGAACTGAAGAATTTTTTATAATTCTACTCATGTCAGTTGATGCGTAGACTGGTCACAAATTATTTCTGCCAAATATTACAGTGTGTTTTACAAAGTTATTTGGCTCACCAAACCTTTCAGGACTTTCTGCTTTGTGAGCCTAATCTTTTTCTCAACTTTACTGGCAGACAGCAATCACCTTGTTATTCTCTTTTGGCATTACCCACCCCCAAGTCTAGAACTCAGTCATTAGGGTTCTTTATTTTGATTACAGTATGGCAATGTCTTTTTCATATATGTTTAAAGGAAAACCATAACTTTCTCAGAGTCTTTGCCAGCCATTCGCCATTTCATTCTGTCCATAATTACCAGTGAACACTGCAAATGGCAATGCAGCAAGCAGCCTTCTCCAGTAGATATGAGCAACAGATAGCCTGACAGTTGCTTTACAAGTGCGTCACTTGAAATCTGTATATGGCTAACGTCACGCTACTTCGCTATTCTCTCGCATGAGAATTCTTCATGTCATTCAGCTTGTAATTTGACTACCTGCAAAGTATTTTTAGTTTTCTTAAGAAAAGTTTGAAAAATATAATTAGGTGAAGAACTACGTACCTGGGATAGCTACTCATTACCATTTGGTGGTAGCCTTCAGTAATTTTACTTTTAACACAGACCTTAAATGTAGTGCATCTAAGTCAAGCAAAAGGCTCAAGGAAACACAGATTGTTTTCTTCATGCCATGATTTGACAATATCAGTCCTATTTTATTTATTTATTTTTTATTATTATTTTAGAAAGGCCAGCTCGCCAGCTGACCACACTCTTGTCAACGGTCCCTACCCATGCTCATGGTCATGTAAACAAGCCTGGTCAAACCCAGTAGATCATAAAAAAGAGACATGAAACCTATTGGAAAGAAGGGATCCATGGGGGTATTATGAAATCATCAAGAATAAACTAAACATGTTCAGAGGTCAAATTTGAACATCATTTCTTATCTACCCTAGACTGTTTTCCTAATGCTACTGAGAGCATCATGCTGTTACAATGGGAGAAACCATTTTTACTGTAAAAAATGGAAAATTGGGATTTATTCTGAAAATTATATTTCTTTCTGTATTTCCTTCACTCCAGACCATTTTGTTCAAATTTCTTAAATTACTTCTCTTTACTGTCATCTAACTTATTTCTTCCTATCTGATCTTCAGAAACTCCATGAGAAAAGAAGTCCAATTGAGAAATATCAATTTTCCCTTTGAATTAATACATCAACAGTGAAGCAATTTTCTTTGTCTCTTGCATTTTTCTGTTTTTTTTCTCTCTTGGTAAGTAGGGATTCAATAACAAAAGGCCTTCAATTACTTTCTCTCCAGGCTATAATCCATAACCATTTCTCTAATAGTGTACTAGTAATGACACAGAAAGGCCACAGAAAGTGTTCTAATGCTGGAGCAAATCTATGAGGCTTCGCCATTCCCTGGAGTCACAGGAAGGGTCCAGAGAAAATTCCGTTTCTTTGAAAGAAACCTTTTTCCTTCCCCACTAAAAAATCATGTTTTTCAGTATCTGAGCTGATCAAAGTTGACAACTGCAAAACTGATATAATGTTTCAGCATCGACTTTGGGACAGATTCCCACCTAGACTATAACTAGCCCCTTAGTCAGTAAGAAAGACATCTCACTTGGATGTCAGAGTTCCACTGTGATGATAATCAGTTTCAAGTTTTGTGGCACCTGTCCCAGTTAGTTCTTATGTCAAGATGACACTAACTACAGTCATCTGAGAGAAGGGAACCTTCCTTAAGAATATGCCTCCATAAAATCAACCTGTATATGATTAGGCTGTAGGCAAGCCTGTAAGGAATTTTCTTAATTAGTGACTGATGTGGGAAGGCTCAGTCCATTATGGGTGGTGCCTCCTGTGGGTAGGCGGTTCTGGGGTCTGTAAGGAAGCAGGCTGAGCAAGACACAGTGTATCAAACCAGTAAGCAGCGCTCCTCCATTGCATCTGCCTTAGTCAGTTCCTGTCTCCTATTTGAGTTCCTGCCCTGCCTTTAAGGAAGACCAGTGATATGGAACCGTAAGGGAAATAAACCTTTTCCTCCCCAACCTGCTTTTGATCATGGTGTTTCATCAGAGCATTGGAAACCTGGACTGAAAGAGCATCCAAACTGTTTCCAATTTACAAAGTATGGTCATGAAGTCTTTTATTTCAACCAATCCACATTTTCATAAGGGTGACTCTTATAAGCAAAACACATACTTGCCTCAAAACAATCAGGATCCCTGTTTTGTGTGCCTATCTGCTAGTTAGACTGTTACTTGAATAGGAGCTGACGAAGGCCACACAGCAGAACAAAGGGGATGCTTGGGCCACTTCCCCAAAGTCCTTAATACAAAACAGTTCAATGGTCCTGAAACTTTTTCCTCTCCTAATTTAGCCAGTAAGCTAGTGTTATCCAATTAAAAATTAAAATGACTCAAATAAGCTATTATTTTAATCTAAACAGAAATTGCCTTCTTGATACCATCTATGTATGAAATCAACCCACAGCAGCTGTCAGGACAAAGTGGGAGGAATTAATTACACCGCTGAACTTGTCTGCTGGCTAAGTGAACTAAAGCTGCAGGTACCAAATCCATTGCTCTTGATGAAGGAGTAAGAAAAAGGCTAAGTGAGGGAGGATGAGAAAGGACCAATAAGATGCCATTCCTGACAGGCTGCAGAGCCCAGGAAGATGACAATAAAGAGAACTGGGGTTGCAGGTTGAAAAGATTGATAGCTGAAAGAGAAAAGAGAATTAAGAGCAAAGAGCTGAAGAGTTCAGTTTCAGTGACTGTGCAGGGTCAAGGAAGAATCCAGCATCTGGGTTTATGAAGCTACACACAGTAACAACTGCAATTGACATTCATAGGAATGGTCAGAATAGACAGAATCCATTTGTGGCTCATAAGCCTGAGAAAAAAGCTCACATCTGTGAGTAAGAGTGACCTGTAAGAAATTAATAGGGAAATCTGTAGATCTGCTTTTACAATAACATCTCTCACCTGAAATGAAAGTTTATTTGGTTTTGAACTTTATATTTAGGGCAAGATTCTGTCCCCAAAGAAGGCAAACATCTCCCCGTCCTCCCAGAGCGAAGTGCTTGATGTGACCGGCCCCACCCATCAGACTTGGCTCTGCACACCAACTGAGCTAGAAGATAACCCTGAGGCAGGTGCTGTCTTCCCTGCCTTTC
>LOEQ01004638.1:55800-79856 GCA_001685075.1 Bramus lutescens | reverse complement strand
TGTGTGTGTGTGTGTGTGTGTCTGTCTGTCTGTCTGTCTGTCTGTCTGTCTCTCAGTCTGTGTATCTGTATGTCTGGCAGTGCACATGAGTGCAAGTTCCCGTGGAGGCCAAGGTGTTGGATACCTGAGAGCTGGAGTTACAGGGGGTTGAGAGCCAACTAACACTGGTGACAGGAATCTAACTAGGTTCCTCTAAAAGAGCAGTATGTGTGTGCTCTTAACCATCTCTCCAGTCTGAGCAGGCTTTAAAAACAGTTTTATGATTTTAATTGTGTGCTCATGTATGTCTGTGTTTGGGCTAAAGGCATCAGATCTTCTTGAAGCTTGAGTTGTGGTTGTGAGTCACCTGACATATATGCTAGGAACTGAGCTTAGGTCTTCTGGAAAAACGGTATGTATTCTTAACTGGTAAGCCAGTTCCCCTTCCCTGAGAAGAGGCTTTTACACACACATACAGCATGAATTCTTCAGGACTGTACATCTCTGAAGAGCTGTGGTGGTGTGGGGGTCAAGTATACGAGGACAGATGTGTGTCTTGCTTAGGTTGAGGAGTTGTATATGGCCAAGGAGGGGCCATAATATAACTTCACTGAAGAGCTGGATTTCATTTTAGAGACAAGGAAGGGATGAGGGCCTCTAGCAGGCAAATACCAAGACAATTTGACTTTTACAAAACAACACAGTATACTGTACTACTAAGTACAATCTCCAAGGTATACACAGGCACAGGATAAGGGGAACTCACCCTTGTATGGAAAGTCAGGCTGAGAGGATAAAAGAGGAAGCTATGCAGCTCAGACATGATGAGGTGTGGTAGAAGTGAACTAATGAGAATTCAGGAAAGGTTGGTGGGAGATGAAGACCAGAAAGAAACAGCAGGTAAAACAGACTTATAGGTAGAGGTAGAGGAATAGACATTATAGGGAAAGAGAACAGACTTGCCGGGCAATTTCAGATCTCACCCTGGGGACCAGTCAACTATTTATTGAAAATGGAGGAAAGTTGTTTTGAAGGGATATATAAGCTATTTTTGTGATAACATTGAAAGTGCCACTGGACATCTATATTGAAATGTGTGACAGAGTACTGAGAACAGCCTCCAACTTAAGATGGAAAATATGGCCTAGACACAAACTGGAAGTCACTGGTGATGAGAACTGAACTACACACAGAAGATGTAACCCAGAACATGAATAAAAAGGAAAATTAGATGTGTAAATAAAAATCAAATCTAAGAAATCTTAGACTAATATTTAATATCTTCAAGAAGTTCCAGAAGCAGTTAGGGGTCATCTGAGTTGAATACTACACAAAGTCCTATTTAGCTGAACCACCAAGTAGACCATAGAGCTGACAGACTAGCTGCTGTGTTTGTCAATGAAGCTGTCAACCCAGGCTCATGGGAGGAAAAATGGGAAGGAACGGGTCAAGGAAAAAGCTATTGCTGGGGGGGGGGAACACAACAGGAAATAGCAGGCTGAGGCCAAGTACAAAAATCCAGAAAGAAATGAAGTTGATAATATGGATTATACATAACTAAGAGATTGAAACCCTCTGAAACCATGAGCAAAAATACATCTGTCCTCAGGTAGTTTTGTGTTCTGTCAGTGACACAAAAGCAACTCATGTTACCTTGGGGGTTACTGTTGCACAGGCTGGCCCCTTACTTTCTGACTCAAGGGATTCTCCTGCCTCCACTTCCTAGTAGCCAGAATTACAGGTGTGCACCACTTCACACCCGGCTATTACGCGTATCTTTCCATGTACTGGATCAGGCTGACAAACTACTACAGCTTTCTGGGAGAATCTGGCCTGTTCCTGTTTGTGTGAATCTTTGTTATGTCATCTGAGGTCACCTTCACTCTACAGTGACGAAGGTGAGTGGTTGTCACGCTTAGCTGAATCCAGTGGTCCTCAGTTTAAAGCATTTACTCTCTGACCCTGTGTAGGAAACATCTGACCCATGTCTTCACACAGGAAGTCTGAATGAAGTGTTGGTCTTGCAGAGCAATGGCTGCCTTGAGGAAAGGCAACTGTGTGATTAAGTGTTTCTCTCTGAATCATTAATTTAAAGGAAGCTTAAGAGACTTCAAACTACAATGATCAGACTTACTATTCAGCAGTAGTTACTATCACAAAATAAGAGAGTGGGGCCAGTAAGGTGCCTCAGTGTTACGTAAATATGCTTGCTACGAAGCCTGACAACTGAGTTTGATCACTGGGACCCACATGACTCCTGCAAATTGTTCTCTGATCTCTGCAAGTGCCCAGTGGCATGTATATGCCCACACATAACACAAATGCACTCACACACATGAAAGAGAGAGAGAGAGAGAGAGAGAGAGAGAGAGAGAGAACAGAAAATACCTGTTCATGGCATTTTTTCTAACTTGGAAAATAATCATTTTCTCTTACAAAATGTGTTACATGTCAGTAAATTTATTATTAATCAAAGAGGACTATTTCATAACTTTCCCAAGTTTAATATTTTTCTTTTTGAAACAGGGTCTCAACCAAGTAGCTCTGTCTGACTTGGAACTTGCTACAAAGACTAAGCTGGCCTCACCTCACAGAGACTACTTTGCCTCTGCCTCCCAAGAGCTGGGGTTAAAGGTGTTTGCTACCACTTCCATTTTTAAGGTGTGGGCATGGTGGCACACACCTTTAAGCTCAGCTCTTGGAAGGCAGAAGCAGGGGAATTTCTGTGAGTTCAAGGCCAGTATGGTCTAAAGAGTGATTTTCAGGACAGCCAGGGCTGTTAGACAGAGAAACCTAGTCTTGGGAAAGAAAAAGAAAAAAAGTCATCTATGTTGAGTTCATCAATAATTTAAGAGTTAAGGGAATCCCAGAGCCAGTCTATGACTGTGACGTTTCATTCATAGAATCACTTCACTGTTGGCTGTTACACACCTTATTTTAAAATGCCTTTAAGAGGTGACCATGTCAGTCTGTGCTCTCATTAGCAGATTACATATGTTTCTGCTCAGTTACCTCATTAAATAGTTTCCATTTAAATTATTTCAAAAAATTAAGAAAAATCAAGGTATAGCAACAAACATGCAGAAGAAAAAGTTAATGATGACTAAGTCCTCTTTATGTTAAGTTTGTTTTAATTTTGAAAAATAAACCTGGTATTCTTTTTGTTAGTTTGAATACAGCTTTACTGATATAGAGTTGACCTAAAAACTGCACCAATTTAAAGTACGTTATTTCACAAGTTTTGACAAATACGCACTCATAAAACTATCAGTGAAATCAAGATGTGGCACACTTCCATCACTTTAATAGGCTCCTTACACCCTTCTAAAATTCTTTCCTCTTCCTCCCTTGCTGTCCCCTTAGTGACTTCAGTCTGCTTTCAAGAAATATATAGGTATATGTGTTTTATAAATTTTACATAAAAAGAATCGAGCCACTTCCTTAGGAATAGTGTGGATTCTGTTCATCCAAGTAATTAGGCTGAGATTAATCCATGTTGCTACATGTATGAAAAGTCTCTGTCACTGTACTGCTGAGTGGATCATTACACAGACACACCACAAGCATCTGGATCTATTTACCATGTTCTCAGTTATCAGTTCTTGGCATTACACTCAAATCTGCCTCTCTATATAATTGTGTGTATGTGTATATCAGCATATAGTTTCACTTCCATTGGGCAATTACTTGGAAGTAGGTGAATTTGGCCATTTTCTGATATTTAATGACTGAGATTTCTGTCCCACCCAGTCCTGCAGCCATTCAGTCCCAAAGAAATACACAGAGGCTTGTATCAACTATAAACTGGTTGGTCTAATAGCTCAGACCTATTATTAACTAGCTCTTGCAACTTAATTTAACCCATAATTCTTATCTATATTTAGTCATGTGGCTTGGTACCTTACTCAGTGAAGTATTCTCATCTTGCTTCCTCTGCATCTGGGTGATGGCTGCAGACTGAATCTTTCCTCTTCCCAGAATTCTCCTGCTCTCATTGCCCCACTTCTACTTCCTGCCTGGTTGCCCCACCTATATTTCTTGCCTGGCTACTGGCCAATCAGCATTTCATTAAAGTAGAGGAAACAAAACTTTACAGGGTAAAACCATTGTCCCACAGCACTCCCCCCTTTTTTTCAAAACAAGAACTCTGAATAAAATCTTGCTTGTTCTTCCTGACCACTATCCATACAACTTGTAACCAACACTCTAAACAAAGAAAAACATCCATAATTCATTTTTTTTAGGAATGCAGGCATAGTTTTCCAGGCTACTTCCTGCTGATTGGGGGTGTAGATAATCTTACAGTGACCTAAAAAAAATTAGAATTATGGTCCAGTCCTGACTGGAAAATTCTGTAAGTCTTGATCATGTTAGCTAGCAGTCTTGAAACTGTTCTGGATATAGAACTCAGAGGAAACTCCAACAGAGGTCCTCAGAAACATTGGCTCATCTGGGTTCTCTGTTCCTATCGGAGATTTCTCAGGGGATATTCCTAGATCAAACCTGATATTTTCTTAGCCCAGAATGAATCCATAGCCTCTCATTTCCTGTGAAAACAAAAACAAAACTTCTTCTCTAAAGTAACATATCTTTTGATTTAAATTTTGAAGTCAAAGTATTTTCAAAATATGTATGTTGGATTAATCCAGCAGCATTTATAATCAAAGATCTTTTAGCAGCTTTTGCTTCTTCCTCAGCCATCAAACAATTTAAAGACAACANAAATACACAGAGGCTTGTATCAACTATAAACTGGTTGGTCTAATAGCTCAGACCTATTATTAACTAGCTCTTGCAACTTAATTTAACCCATAATTCTTATCTATATTTAGTCATGTGGCTTGGTACCTTACTCAGTGAAGTATTCTCATCTTGCTTCCTCTGCATCTGGGTGATGGCTGCAGACTGAATCTTTCCTCTTCCCAGAATTCTCCTGCTCTCATTGCCCCACTTCTACTTCCTGCCTGGTTGCCCCACCTATATTTCTTGCCTGGCTACTGGCCAATCAGCATTTCATTAAAGTAGAGGAAACAAAACTTTACAGGGTAAAACCATTGTCCCACAGCACTCCCCCCTTTTTTTCAAAACAAGAACTCTGAATAAAATCTTGCTTGTTCTTCCTGACCACTATCCATACAACTTGTAACCAACACTCTAAACAAAGAAAAACATCCATAATTCATTTTTTTTAGGAATGCAGGCATAGTTTTCCAGGCTACTTCCTGCTGATTGGGGGTGTAGATAATCTTACAGTGACCTAAAAAAAATTAGAATTATGGTCCAGTCCTGACTGGAAAATTCTGTAAGTCTTGATCATGTTAGCTAGCAGTCTTGAAACTGTTCTGGATATAGAACTCAGAGGAAACTCCAACAGAGGTCCTCAGAAACATTGGCTCATCTGGGTTCTCTGTTCCTATCGGAGATTTCTCAGGGGATATTCCTAGATCAAACCTGATATTTTCTTAGCCCAGAATGAATCCATAGCCTCTCATTTCCTGTGAAAACAAAAACAAAACTTCTTCTCTAAAGTAACATATCTTTTGATTTAAATTTTGAAGTCAAAGTATTTTCAAAATATGTATGTTGGATTAATCCAGCAGCATTTATAATCAAAGATCTTTTAGCAGCTTTTGCTTCTTCCTCAGCCATCAAACAATTTAAAGACAACACAATAACATACAGTATCCAGACTCTCTGTGTATTTTCATCTTTATGTGGCTTTATTTTAAACTCTATTTCTTTTATTTTTATTTTTAATTTTTGGCTTTTTGAGACTAGGTTTCTCTGTGTATCTTTGGCTGTCCCAGCACTCAAGGGACCAGGTTGTCCTTGAACTCACAGAGCTCTGTCTGCCTCTACTTCTCAAGCATTGAGATTAAAGGTGTGTAACACAACACCTTGAACTCACAGAGATCTACTTGTCTCTGCCTCCCAAGTGTTGGGATTAAAGGTGTGTACCACCACACATGCCTACTCTCTTTCTTTCTTAAGGATTTTTTCCTTTTTCTTTTCTCTCCCAAGTCTGCATATATTTTTAAGCACACTGTAACCAGTTTAGAGTTGTTTTTTTTTAAATCTGAATCTATCTTTACTGTATATCTCTCCAGTTTAGAGGGTTTTTTTTTTATCTGAATCTATCCTTACTGTATATTTCTCTTTTTCTGACCACATGAATCTTTCTTTAATTTGCTAAGCAATGTGGCTAGGATTAAAGCTGTGGCTTTGACGGCTGGATCCACCCCATTCCTAAGCTTTCTGAGAGTCTAGCTTCATGGTGGAGGTACTGGCCGAAGCCATGCTTATTGCCACAACTCTATGGTGTCTCAAGGTCCCTGCCACCACTAAGAAGCATGCTGTTGGCTACTCATAAACACCATTGAAGGGTTTTGTGTCAGCATCTAGATCTATTTACCATTTTCTCAGTTATCAGTTTTTGGCATTACACTCAAATCTGCCATGAGCCTCTCTATATAATTGTGTGTATGTGTATATCGGAATGTAATTTCATTTCCCTTGGGCAATTACTTGGAAGTAGATGAATTGGGTCATTTTCTGATACTTAACCTCAGGAAATTACTTCAAAATGAAATGTATCAGGGCTTAATTCTCACTGGAGGTGAGTGAGTGTTCCATCCCAGGACATCTGTGCCAAGGCTTGGGATAGTCATTTGTTGTCCACTTTCCTCCCACTGCTTAACAGCTATGCTATATCTCATGGTGGAGTTTGTTTGCATTTCCATAATAATTAGTGGTTTCACTTATTATTTTTAAGCTTTTCAATTGCTTCAGGCAGGAGAGTAAATACAACCCTCCTCCATTACTCTATCTTGCCACAAAATATAAACCTCTATTTGTGGTTATTTTGAACAATTGAAAATTTGTTGTAGGAAATCTCTTTGAGGTAAGATAACTCATGAATAAGAGTGAAAAAATAGAAATAAGTGAGAAAACTATAACTCCTTAAACAATTATTCCCTGAAATAATAAAATGGCAACAAGCCTGAACTGTTCTCAGCCTCATGGTTCCCTTGGTTTTCCAGGTCTGGGTGGCACTGACAGCCACTTGAACCATTGGCAGGGATCATGACAGGTCCCCCGTTCCTTCTTGCTTAGAGTGTCCTATAATCTCTGCTCCGGCTTACCTCCAGCATGAGCAGATGTATTTGTGGGAATTTAACTGCCCGTGGCTCCTCTCTTCTGACCATAGCCTCCCTGGAGTCTCCTGCTGTCCACTGAATGAGCCCCAAACATTCCAAGGATAAATCTCCTACCTTATATTTACACCCCAGGCCTTTACTTACGCTTGTACTCTAAGTATAAGGTTTGTACGTTATACTTTACCTTGAGAACACAGCCTTTCATTAGAAGGCTCAGCTACCTTACTAGTCTTTTCTATGCCAAAAATTTCTGAAACCGTTTCATGCTGTTCTTATTGCCTAGACGGTCCCTGTCATCACTGAACTGAAAGTTCATCTGGGATCAATCTCAAACAGTCGACCCCATGAATTTGTGACCTTGCCGTCATGAGAAAGAGGCTCTGGCCTTGTCTCATACAGTGTAAGGTGAAGGGCATTGGGCTTGGGGCCAGAGATATAGTTTGCAGCCTGGCTTCCCTATTTATGGACAAGCTAATGTGACGCTTGTATAAATCTGGTTTGGCCCCTAGCCATGGGGATAATATTAACTACTTTATAGGACAGACACTGTCATTTATGCTAACCACTACCTTAACACACCTCGACTGCAGGCCTCATCACACAGAACTGTAATTGTTACTTCACCTGTCTTTCTTCCATTGAGCTCCACGTTCAACAGGAAGGAAGGAAGTCCTATCAGAATCCCTGGAGCTTTGGTACCAACATTGGCCAAGATATAGAAAAGATGGTTATCTGAGATGGCTATACTTAGCCTGTTATTTTAGGCAGGCACGCATTATGCACACTTATTATCATAGCACCCAGGATCTAAAGGAGGAGGGTGGCCAGTTCAACGTGAGCTTGTGTTAGAGGGAGAGATTGTCTCAAATACTACTTCCACTAGTAATTACTATTTTCATTCAAAAATTAGTGCTAAGTATTAGAGGTCGGTTTCTTTTGCTAGCTCTTACTGGATGAAACATAATTCGATCACACAGAATGAGGAACTTTCTATTTCACTGTTACATATACATAAATCAGTCTAAATTTACAAAGATGTCTTCTATTCCTTTTAAAAATCTCAAGCAGTTGTAGAGCGGTGGTGGCACACACCTTTATCCAGCACTTGGGAGGCAGAGGCAGGTGAATCTTTGAGTTTGGGACCAGTCTAGTCTACAGAGCTAGTTCCAGGACAGCCAAGGCTATGCAGAGAAAGAAACCCTATCTTGAACTATCCCCACCCTCAAANAAAAAAAAAAGAAGAAATAAAATCTCAAGGGACTGGTGAGATAGCACTTGCCACCAAGCCTGAGGACCTGAGTTTCATCCCTGAAGCCACATGGTGGAAGGAGAGAACTGACTCCCTCATGTTGTCCTGTGACTTTCATACATGCATGTTGGCATACATGCCCCCTCCCCCAAGACACAGACAGACAGACACAGATATATACACACAATAAACAAACAAAATTTGTATAAAATTAAAAATAAAATAAAAATTCTCAGTATTTGTTTGAATTTTGTCAATCACACGAGGATATAAATTTCCTCCTCTGAATGCTAGAATGGAGAACAAGGAAGGATTGGTCATTCTTTACGACACAATCTAAACTTAACTAAACTTAAACTCACAGAAATGAGAAGCTACACACCAAAGCCCCACAAAAGATGAATTATCAAACTATAGACATTCCATATCTCAGCATAGCTCAAAATATTTGTTGTGAGGTATAACTAATATTCATTCAAACACTTAATTGTAGTTCTTTCAAATTTACTCATTTTTGTGCCCCTTTCCTTCTTTCTCTTCTATTATAGATTGCATATTTATGCCCCTTCCAACTGCATAGGGGAAAACTGTAATCACATTCAGAGGTATTTGTATTTGGAAGGTAATTAAGTCATAAGGATGGAGTCCTGAGAAAAATGAGTTCGCACCCTTGTAAAAGACATCCAAGAGGACACCTCTTTGTGGACACAATGCAGAGTTGGCAGGCTGACAGCATGACGAGGTCGTTCACCGTGGTAATGTCTCAGCAGCCATGCTAACTTCAGTCTGCAGACTGCGAAACACATTCCTGTTGTTTACAAACCAAGCGGTATGCTACGGCAGCCCTCCCTCCCTGCAGGCCAGGTAGCAACATTGGACAGATAAACACACGTGCGCAAAATAAACGTTTGCGATTCGAGAATAAAAAATAAATGGACACAATTAGAAGATTTTCTTCTTGGGTCCAGCACAAAGGACAGACATTAATGTGGCCTCACCAACAGTCATTTTCTTCCCTCTCAATTTGAAGAATCCCATCCCTGCCCTGCCTCTCAGAAAGGCCACAGTGACAGACAGATGCCATGTTGGCTTCCTATGCAGCTCAATCTATACAGAGTCATCTCCTGACTCACCTGGTAAACACTTCCCTTTGTGATAAAGAGACCCTAAGATAAAACAGGACAGAATAGCACTCTTTAGTCCATTCACGAATCTCTCCTCCTTCAGTGCAGGTACTTATAAACCCACGGGAGTGTCATGCCATCCCAGGATAGGGCAGACTGCCGAGACGAAGGTAGCAGAGGAGAAACAGCAAACCCCGGGTCTGCATAGCTCTGACTTCACTCAAACTCTGGAATGCTCCTCCTTCAATAAAGGCACTGGCAGTTCCATTAAGCTGTATATTCTGTTATGTGCAGATAAATGCACGGTAACTGATAAAGACTAAAACAAAATACAGCAAAACAAAAGGAACCAAGTCAGTGACCCCCAAAGTGTCTCCCAGCTGTAATAACCTTTGGTACTAGAGTAGTTATGTCTTTTCAGAGTGACAACCTGGCACGGTCTGCCTCTGGGCTAAAGAGCTCTTTGCCTAGGATACCATCAGGTGAGTCATGGCCAGAACCAGGACAGAGGGCACAATGGAAAGGCTCTGTTTAGACAGGAAGAAGATATTATCTTGTAGGAAAGGCAACCTAAGAATGAGTAAAAACATTGCAAACATGAAGTTTGAACATAGGAGCTCTGAGGTTGCATGGAGAAGCCCAGGACATAATAGAAAATACTGGAAGGTTGCTGAACCTCCTCCTGTCCCCTTCCCCAAAGCAGACAGTGAGAAGAAGACGCATTGGAAGGATGGGACTGCCAGGGTTCTAATGGGAACAAGACTGCAGCCGGACGGCATCACAGGAAGGGGAAAATAGCAGAAGGAGGAGAGGGCAGCAGGGGGAGGGGAGGGCAACAGGGGGATGGGAGAGCAGCAGANGGGGGCAGCAGGGGGAGGGGAGGACAGCAGAGGGAGGGGAGGGCAGCAAAGGAAGGGAGAGCAGCAGAGGGAGGGGAGGGCAGTAGAAGGAGGGGAGGGCAGCAGGGAGAGGGGAGGGCATCAGAGGGAGGAGAGGGCAGCAGTGGGTGAGGACATCAGAGGGAGGGGCACAAGAGGTAGAGTGGTTGAAATGCCAGGACAGGAACCAACAGGCAAGAAACAGGAAAAGGCTCCTTTGAACTGGAGACAGGAGCATGCTGGTAAATGTGACAACAGAGTGACTCTTGCCAGCAGAACTGAACAGCAGATGTATTTCTGCAATTTCTTCTTTAACTAGAAAGATATAAAGTTTATAGAATGTCTTGCTTACTTGATTCAATATAACTAAGCTTATTTGTATTTTTTATTATCGCCTGTGATTTTTAATGTGCCAATCTCTAAAACTTTAGTTTTCTTTCATCTTTAAGAAAAGTACATATGGATATCCCCATCATGATTTTGACCCCCTTGCTCATATTATCCCTCCTCCCTCTCTTGGACTGGACTCTGGGAGCACGGCCCAGCGCTAACTGTGGATCTCTGTATCTGCTTCCATCAGTTGCTGGATGAAGGTTCTATGATGACAATTAAGATAGTCATCAATCTGATTACAGGGGAAGGCCAGTTCAGGCACCCTCTCCACTACTGCTTAGGGTCTTAGCTTGTGAATTCCTAGGGATTTCCTTGGTGTCAGGTTTCATGGAAGCCCTATAATGTCTCCCACAATCAAGATATCTCTTTCCTAGATCTTCTCTGTCCTTCCCCATCTTGACCATCCCATTTTCTTAGGTTCTCCTCCTTCCTCCACTCCTCCCCTCTCCCTCCCCTTCCACCCTGCCCTCTCCCTCCCCACCCCAAGCTCCCAATTTCTCAGGAGATCTTATCTTCTTCCCCTTCTCAGGGGAATCCATGTATGTCTCTCCTCTCTTAGGATTCTCCTTGTTACCTAGCTTCTCAGGGCCGTGGACTATAGGCTGGTTATTCTTTGCTTTACATCTAATATCCACTTATGAATCAGTACATACCGTGTTTATCTTTCTGGGTCTTGGTCACCTTACTCAGGATTTTTTTTTCTAGTTCCATCCATTTGCGTGCAAATTTCAAAATGTCATTTTTTTTTTCACTGAGTAGTACGCCATTGTGTAAATATATCACATTTTCTTTATCCATTCTTCAGTTGAGGGGCATTAAGGTTGTTTCAGGTTCTGGCTATTATGAATAATGCTGCTATGAACATGGTTGAGCAAATGTCCTTGTGGTATGTGTGCGTCCTTTGGGTATATGCCCTGAGCTAGTGAGAACTCACTGACTTTGGACTGAGAACAGGATAGCAGAGGGAACCTCTGCATGGGACTAATGTAGGTGCTCTGAACGTGGGTGACAGTTGTGTGGCTTGTGCAGTCTGTGGGGCCACCAGCAGTGGGACCAGGATTTATCCCTAGTGCTTGAACTGGCATTTTGGAACCCATTCTTTTTGGAGGGATACCTTCTTCAGTCTAAATACAGGGGGGAAGGCCTTGGTCCTGCCTCAAAGTGATGTGTCAGACTTTGTTAACTACCCATGGGAAGCCTTACCCTCTCTGAGGAGTGAATGGGGGTGGGGGTGGGGTAGGAGGAAGGTAGGGGGAGCAGGAGGAAGAGAAGGAGTGTGAACTGGGATAGGTATGTAAAATGAGAAAAGATAATTTAAAAAATCCATAAAAAGAAAAGTACATATACTTTCACCTTTTATAAAAATGCCCACTACAAAAATGTCCCTTTATGTTGTTTGCTCTCCACGGGGATGCTGGCAGGTTCATGAGAAAGAGAACTACATGTATAGCTTTTGAGAGAAGATTTGGGGCAGCTTAACTCTTTTCTGTTCATTAGAAACTGTATGACAGGGGCTAGATAGATGGTTCAGAGGTTAAGAGTACTGGCTGCTCTTCCAGATGTCCCGAGTTCAATTCCCAGCAACCACATGGTATCTCACAACCATCTGTAATGAGATCTAGTGCCCTCTTCTGGCATGCAGGCAAACATACAAGCAGAACACTGTATACATCATAGATAAATAAACCTAAATAAATAATCTATATGATATCGAGCACAGTTATCACTGAGTCTGTATTTCCTTGTTACAATAACGGGCTAACCACAGCATCCCGCTGCAGCTGTTTTATTAAACGGGAAAGGCAAATGCTGAGCACAAAGCCTGATAAACTATAAAGAACATATCCATCTGTCTGTCTGTCTGATGCACAATTACAATTCGGTTCACCCTTTGGCCACCTATATAAAAAGCACTTGGCAGACTTTTAACTAATTTTAAACTAATTCAACTACTTAATTGTTTAACAAATATTTTTGAATGCATACTCAGTGCCAGGCATTGATTTATGAGCAGCTAGACTCAGGGCGGTGAAAAGGAGGTCACTATCGGGCTTCACAGAGCTTACATTCGAATGGAGAACACAGGCAGACATAAGCACTGTGATAGAAAATAAGGAATGGATGGCCAGATATGCAGGTAGATTTCAACGGATGGGACTGTTCAAATGGGGCGGTTAGGAAAGGCCTCCCCAATGAAATGACATTCAAAAGGACCTAGATGCAGTAAAGAAGCCAGCCATTTGGCGATCTTGGGAAGGAATGTTCCAGGCAAAAGAAACAGCAGATGCAAATGGCACGTGGGTCCAGATGAGCTGACAGGCTCACACTAAACAAGCTGGCCCTGTGGACAGAGAACAGTGAACACAGTAAAGAGGAGCGGCAAGAACTGACCATGCTCTGGACAACACAGGAAGGACCTGACACTTTATTCTGAGCATTTGGGGGAAGGGTCAAGAGGTTTTTGACCAGGGCATTAACATGTTCCAGCCTACATTTTGGAGAGTCACTGCAGCAAGTCTATAATGCTTGGCTGAGTGAGGGGAACTGACCTGCAGAGATAGGCAGGGTTCAGGTGAGAGGTGAGGGTGAGCTTGCCTTGATGTGGAATGGGACAGAAGCAGGAAACACAAGCAAGGATTGGAGACATACCACAGGGTGAGTCAAGAGGATCAGCTGATGGATTTGTCTGTGATGGAGGAAGAGGCATAAGATCCACAAAGGAATGGAGAAAGGCAAGGTCACCACGCCCAGGTAGCAAGATAAACTGTGTCTAGTGTGCTCTCTGGGGAAAAGAGCAGAGAAGCAGTGTGGGTGCCAGCGCCGAGCTCTTGTTTCTCTTTCCACCCACTTCCTCTACTGCACTACCCTCTCTTTGACCTTACTCCCAACCTCAGTGCTGTAGCTGCACCTGAAGACCCAGCAGCAGCCAAAAGAACACTCAGACAAGTCCTCAGTAGAGAAGAACCACCAATAAATGTCCCCTAAAGTGAACATAGTCCAATTCAAAATAGACATTAGGTGCTTCTCAAAGTTAACATGATGGTTTACCAACTAAGTGTAACAGGGGCAGGCTGGTCATGATGCCTCTTGCAGGAAGCTCTCAGACATGAGACATGAGATGGCCAACTTGAGTCTCCAACTGCTTACATAACTCAAAAACCAGGGCTACCACCAGGGTTACCTCAGGGTGAGAAGGAGTTAGGGTGGGGCCAGAGGGGGAGTACCTAAGGGTCAAATATCATCAATCCCCAGGGGTCCAGAAAGTTTTATTAAAAAAAATTGGAAGTTTAACTTTCTGCTATCTAGGATTTGAAATGGCTACTTAGGTCACTAGAAATGTAACCCTAAGCAAGTTACTGGGTTTCTTCACCTTCACGTGGTCTGTGAGGTGGAAATGATTATTACATAGGCCACCTGCCACCAATTACATTTCTTTGATAGCTTACCCTCTTCTGGGTATTTTCTTACTTGTAGGATTTTAAGAACTCTATTTTGAGCTAACACTTGGTAGGAGCTTAATTTCTAAGGGCAAGCAAAAAAGTAGGCAGTACTGTAGATAAAAGGAGAAGGCCATGCAAGCAGAAGACCTGTGTTGGGGACAGTCTAGACTCACAGGCCAGTCTCTAGATGGCAAGGGGGCTGGAAAGATGGCTACTGCTAATGTGGTTGCTAGGGAGATCCTAGAAGATGCTGCAGTTTCAGTTTCGGATTTCCTGCTCCACCACATGCTGATCACATATGAATGCCTGGTCCTCAAGCAAGACAGGTTAATTAACACAAGTCATATTTACGTGGCAGCCATGGGAGGGTGCATGTCATAGAAACTTGGGAGAAACATAAGGGTTTTTTTTCTAATCCAACTGGGAGGGGACCTCTTACCTACAAACTACCAAACGTATTTTAGGGACCTTCTTTCAGAGAACAAATTGTCCTGATGACAACTTTGCCATATCCTAGCACTGAGCAGCCTGTGTGCTCCTCATGCCCCAGACACAGCCCATCACTTCCTACACCATCCTCAGAGAAGAGCCAGCTCCTAAGCTCTCTCTGTTCAGTCCCTTCCTCGCAGAGCCCTTGGGGCCATAAGGAAAAACAGCACTGAGTACACTGGACTCCAACAGCAGACACCCGGCATGGTCTCTCAGTTCCAGTCAAGATTCCCACCCACATGTGTGAAATGTATGCTTCCTAAAATTAAAGTCGTTAGAAACAGCAACTTTAGCCACAGTATCTGGGATTCTCTCTCCATTCTCTCAGATCAAGATGGCACCAGAATACTTTGCCACTTTTCACACCAATAGTAAGTATCACCCACTGCCCTCCAATCCTGTGCCTCTGCTAGGCACAGGCTCACAGAGCCTCCTCTGCAGGACTTCACCTCTGGTCTTGCTCACACCCCTCCGCTTCTATCCCTTCCAGGCAAGCAGCATCCTCTACTTACTTTCTGGAATATCACAGAATATAACCCTAGTTCTTAATACATCTTTGTTGTCTACTGAAAGATAATCTTGAAGATTATCAAGATAGAAGGACAAAATATATTTTAGTAACTTCTCTATGAATGCTGTATTTCCTGGACAAAAGAAAAAAAACACAGAGAGAAAAACTGAAACAGGATTTTATAGTTCTTGAGAAACACTGAAGAGAGAGCTATTTGGTCATGGCAGCATAAGTCTACAGTCTCAGCCACAAAGGAGGCTGAGGTAGTAGGATCACAAGCTCAAGGCCAGCCTGCCTGTCTTAAAAACAGAAATAAAAGGGCCAGCAAAACAGCTTAGATGTATAAAACTTGTCTAAAACACACAAGGCCTTAGGTTCAACCCCCAGTTTTAGAAAGAAAGGGGAAAGTGGGGGAAATGCTTTAGAGAAGTTAAGGTCATTTGTAGTTGAACAAATGTGGGAGAGTAAATAGTGGTCAGAAATGCAGAGCTCACATACAACAGCATCAGCAGAAAGATAACCAGGAGCCACTCTGGGGTCCCCTTACCAGGCAGGCTCTGAAAATACACATACCAACCAAACTTCCCTTGAGGGTGACAGCCTGGAGCAGTTCCTAGAAGGCAACCCAAAAGGATTCCTTCATAATTGGGCTTTTTCTGTTAATAGGGATGTCACTTGCCAAACTGGTAGCCTCTAATGAACTAAGTCACTTCATCCAGGTCTGTGTCAAGCCCTTAATCTTAGAGATCTCCTGAGACAAAGTCAAGTCAAGTGGTGGTGAAAATGAAGGCAGCACCGACCTCCTGTGACTAAGGATGATCCTTGTCACCGAGAAGGAAACACCAGGTGGACTTTTATCCCAACGTACGGTACTTCCAAAACCTCAGATCTTCATCCATCTTCTGCCTGCTAATGATGACCAGCTCTCAGGGCTTCTCCCAGTTTGGGATGTATCTTCCAAACTGGTGCAGATCATTCCCTGGAGAATATCTTTCCCAGTGTCTAAGGCATGAACTGACACTATGCCTCCTTTGTCACTCACTGCTAGACACAGTAGTCAGCTAATTAATTCCAACAGTCAAAGGACAAGCAGTATACTCCTGGAAAAATCCCCCAAAGTTTTTCTTTCCTTTTTCAAATTTAGATGACTCCAAATATTTTCTTTTGATACCCATCAGTCAGAGGTATTCAAGTAAATCACTGTAATTTAGGGCCACGGCTTCTGTCTTACAGGTAGCCACCTCTCCCAAAATAATTAGGTGCTTGTCAGTGACAAGGGCTACAGGATGCTTCTATAGCTTACCTAAAAATACTCATATGTTTGTAAAACCTCACTGCAGAAAAAAAGAACACAGCTCTAGAGGGAAGTGATTTCTAAATTTAAAAAGCTACACCAAATCATACATTACCTGTGTCCTTTTAAATATATTTTTCTGCGAGTTAAACTAAGTCAAATGTAACCATGCTTCCCACATGGTTCCCACATTAAGCACAGATGATGCTTAAGTTACTTAGCCATTAACAACTCTTCGTAAGGACATCCCCTTGCTATTTCTTTATGGCCTTTAAGCATTTAAAAGTGATTCAAATAAATATATTTACCAAACCTTCTGGGTAACACAGCTAATCTCTATCAAGGAGAAAGCAGAATCTTCACAACAAAGTCTGAACACATTTATGACGGAAACAATCTTACTACAGCTCCCTGTCCTGACTCATGTTACCTGTGCCCCAAACTTTATCCTTACTAGCTAGGAATAATACAGACATTTCAAATACACAGTTCAAGAAGGAGTAAGCAGTGTTTAAAAGCTTCAAACTTTCTGCCTGGAAGTTTCCTCCTGCTTGGATGATTTCTGATCTTGCATCTTTATTTCTCTTGATTCAAATACTAGGTGGGAAAATTGGCATTGTTATGTTCCACCAAGAACCAAGAACTCTAGTTACTGGACACCTGTATACACGTCCATGGCTAAGTGCCCCGTGCTGCCTACTTTTACATCTACTTGACACAGTATGAAGTTATTTGAAAGGACGGAGCCTTCATTGAGGAAAAAAATCTCAATAAGATGGGCTTTGGCCCATAGGGCATTTTCTTAATTAGTGATTTATATGAGAGGGTCCAGCCCATTGTGGATGGGGTCACCGCTGGGCTGGTAGTGCTGTGTTCTGTTAAGAAAGCAGGCAGAGCAAGAAAGGGGACCGAGACAATAAGTAGCAGACCTCCATGGCCTCTGCAAGCAGTCCCACCTTGTTTGAGTTCCTGTCCTGACTTTCGTCAGTGATGGATTATGACGTGAAAGGGTAAGCCAAATAAACCCTTGCTTCACAAGCTGTTTATGATCATGGTGTTTCATCCTAGCAAGAGTAACCCTGAACTAGGCTATGCCCCTACCATGAGCAGACTATCTGCCTCACAAACAGGATAGTCCAGGATCTGCATCACTCTGCTATACTGTATCCACACTTAATTCTTCCCATCTATGCCCACTGTAAATTGTATACAGCTCTGCAAGTGCTTTCTTAAATTCTTGAGTATCAAGTCTTGAACAGTTTCCTTAACACTGGTACAAATGGATATCCCACCGTGGGCAGTAACAGCCCTTAGGTACCTGGTCTTGGAAGAAGGCAGGCTGAACAAGCAGGTAAACAGCTCTCCTCCACAGTCTCTCCTTCAGTGCCTGCCCTAATTTACCCCAACAACAGAGCGTGACTGGAGAGCTGTAACGTGAAACAAACGCTTTCCTCCCCAAGTTGCCTTTGGTCACAGTCTTTACCCCAGTAACAGAAACAGAACAAAGACACACAGAATAAGACACCTTTAGCTCTTGTTCCACCATGCTCAGCTCTTATCCACCTATCTGAATACTTCATACTAAAGAATAGGGGCTCTTCTTGAGCAGCGACATTCCCGAGAAAGAGAGAACATGGGATAAACCACCTTTAGACAGAACCAGAATAAAAGCCTCATTTTCTTCTTGGGGGTACCTAAAATAGTTATTCCAACTCACGGAGCTTGAGTCATTATTTCTTAAAAACCAGAAGCAGTTCAGTTGCACATTAACACTAATTACAGTCATGAGAAAGCTGAGCTCCACTACCCCACCCGGTGAGAGAGAAAATCATGACAATTATTCTGAAGCTTCTGTGCCTCCTTCTCAGAAGATAACCAACACATGGCAGTAAGGGAGGCTGTGCAATATTGGCAGAAGAGAGCTTCAGATCTCTTTGAAGCTCCACACTCCTTTGCTGCCTTAAACCCTGTGCAGGGGAAAAAAAATAAAACCTGTCCTTCGGTGTTTAGATAAGGCAAGAGCTACGGCTGCATGTCGTAGGGCCAACACTCATGCTTCACAGCGAGTTATCATATGGACCAGAACATACTTAATGTCAGGAGCCGTGTGGCTATGCCCTCAGAACATGACTGTTGGCCATGGAAAAACCCTTTCAAGCTACCTGCAAATACAGAGGCCCCACACTAGACCAAGGGTACAGGACCCTTTCCACACTACAATGATGCTTCTAAATAGAGTTCAGAGCATTAGACATAATGCCTACAGCATGCTACATGGCCCAAGGAGAGAGAATCAAGGAATTTACAAACACTTTTAGTTTCCTTGTCAGAAAGCATTCACTTCATTGCTATTTAAAAGCAATGGTCCATCACAATGAGAATTCATCCCCAATTTCAGTAACTTAGGACTGTTGCATTCTTCTCAATCCCATGGGACAGAAGGGGTGTGTGTGTGTGTGTGTGTGTGTCTCAATCCCTGGGCGACAGGGGTGTGTGTGTGTGTTCTTTCTCCTTTTCATCCACACTGACACCACACTGGTGAACATGTCCATATTCAACAGCAGTCATACTTTCAATTTTCCTACAGCCTCCCAACCCTGAGTGCCTGTTTCCAGCTGCTGAGGAAGTCCCACCACGAGGATCCCTGTCCCTCAAGGTCCTCTCTGCATGTGATAAGATGGAGGTCCTCAAAGATTTCTTGGAACTAAGTGTGCCGATCTTCTCTCAAAATGTCAGTGTTCCACCACTTCCAAAGGAAATCCCATCATCTTCATCTCTCAGTCAAGTTTCCACCTATGAATCCAGTGTCTGTGCTTTCAGCTCACTTTTCTCTAGCTCTTTTTGCTGCTAATGTATTGCTCAATTTACTTATTACACTATTGCATACTGACCCTCTCACTCCTGCCTACAACAAGCCTGATGCTCCTTATAAACTTTATTTACTGGCAATATCCAAACTCTCCAAGTAAATAAGAATTCTTGAGTATTTCTTGTAAACCAAGTATGCACTCAGTTGCCTAACTTACGTTCCTGCCCACCCTGTAGTCAACACTGAGTCTTAAGTCATTTACTTTCAATGTTAAAGAAGAGACTCCTGGGAGAGAAGACATGGCTCAGTGGGGAAAAGCACTGGCTACTTTTCCAGAAGACTTGGGTTCGATTTCCAGCACCACTTGGCAGTTCACAACTGTTTGTAATTTCAGTTCCAGGGGATCCAATGCCCTCTTCTGGCCTCCATGAGCACCAGGCACACAAGTGGTGCACAGACACACATGAAGGCAAAAACTCATACATGTAAAAATAAATTCAATTTTTAAAAAAATAAAAAAAGAGAGACTTGTTTAAAGCTCTGATACAGCTTTCTGCTTTAAACTGTGGCTGATCAATCTTTGCTGACTAATTAATAAATTACCTAAATTTAATGTACAAGTAAGGCCCTGTATTTCTCAGGCATACAGTTACTTTCATTTTATATTGATGGTGTTTAAAGAGACCCAGGCAATTTCAGGCACGATACATATCAGCTTAACTGTCTCTCGGACCAGTGATGTTTGTCTAGAGTTACTGAATGTTTCAACAAATATACCAAACTCACCAATCCCTATCTCCATTAGTTGAATACAAACTTTTCTTTATTGCTATTTCCCATGGAAACACAAGAATGAAGTGGATATCAACTTTTAAAGAGTTTACTCATAAGTAAATAATAAATAGTCGCATTCTAAGCAATGAATATGCTAATTAACAGTGATAAGTTGTTGCTATTGACAGGTATGCCTGTCTACTCAGTCACTCTAAGTGTCTTCCTTCAAGGACAAGCAATGCTTATTTATTTAGGGGGCACTGTCCTATGAAAGTGTAACTCCTTAATAAAATATGCTTTTTTAAAAATTGGATTTAAAGAATGGATGCAACACAAGTCTTAACATGGTCGGCTTAAACTGAGTGAGCCAGGCATTTTGCACCCCTTACCCTTGCTGTGAACTCTGTGGCTTTTGAGCTGATCTTCAGTTTTTTGGCATCTGCTGTTAACGAGGTAGAGCGAGGTCATTAGGTAAATGTGGTAAAACAGCACCCATTTCAAACGAACACACACTCACCAAGTGTGTTTAGTTGTTCTTGTATAATAGCAAGACAATGTGAAACATTTTTTCAAGAAAAAGTACGCAGCAAATTATTACGCATTTTTCAGGGAATAATGAGAATGTCTTACATGGGCCACACATGCTTAAAGCATGCCTGGAATTCAACTGAGGTGGGATTTCCAAACCACTCTGTCACCATTGTTCACACATGACCTCAAAATGCTTACCTCTGTGATTAACAACTCAAATTTCTTTCTGCGTATTTGCTTTTTAAATTTTTTTTTACATAGTTTCTTTTTTTCCCTCTTCATAAGTTCATCTCAGACCTTGGGGGAAAGGGCACTCACTGGAGGTCAAGGGAACAGTCTGTGCCAAGGTTGAAGCATGTCTGACTGTTCAGGACAGTGAGGGGCTAGTGTGTCTAGAATCCACATGAGCTGGAGAAGCAAAGTCCAGACCCTACTCATCACTGAAGGTCAAGACAGCTTTGGCTGAAGGAATGGGGGGAATAACTGCCTAACTGCTATGCTGAGGAGATACAGGGGCAACAGTGGCTGTGGAGAAGGACAAAAGCAGAATCAGGCAGCTGTTGCAGCAAACCTTAAAGAGACAGAGGTGGCTAGGCCTATGACAGGCAGAGCCAACAAGTTTTCCTGACTAAAAAAATGTAACGGGAGAAAGAGCTTCAACATGAGCACTAACGCTGCTACCAACTGAGCTGGGGACAATAGAGAGGGATGGAATATTAGTGGTTTGAGGCAGGGAAAATGAAGGGTTCTGTGGTTTCTATGTTTAAATTGTGAAGTGTTGACAAATGTCTCTAAGGCCAATAATTCTGGCTATGTCATGAGCTGACATTGAAAATGTTAAACAGCAACTTGACATTCTGTGTGGCCACCAGTTCCAGGATCAGAATGCCCTTCCGCCCCTAGTTTCTTCACTCTGTTCATGGGTAGTGGCCTCGCTGGGGACACATCGATGCTTGTTGCCTCTCCTACTTAAAGGTCGAATTCCCCTTCTCTCCAATGTGCTAAATCTATGGGACCTACGTTCCCATTCTACAAATCTGATCATGGAACTCTTCAGGTTCAAGCTCTGGCTTGTCCCAGCTTTATCAAACAATGGGACTGGCCTGGATGCCGACTTCCTCACAGCTTCAGCTGCTTGTCTTCCTTTTCACCATACATTCAACACATCAGAGACAGACATGATTCCCTGTCCACCAAACTTCCATCTGTCTCTTAATACCCAACTACACACACCACTGAAAAGCCTTTGTTATCTCCCGCCAGACAAAACTGTCTGTTCTCTCCTCATAGCACATCAGTCACACTGCCGCTGCTTCATGAGGACTAAACCAGGACCTATTTGTCGACACTCAGCAGCTTGCCGCTGGGTCCTGTTTTGCAGCAATGTCCCCTCAAGGGTTGGTTCAGAGGCTCCTCTGCTGACCAGCCCTTTGAGGACGTTCAGCGTTGACCAGAGGCTGTGAAGGCATCTGTGCTCCTAGATCATTCATCTTCAAGTGTGATCTCATCAAGGACCAGAGTGGAGCTTACACTACCTCCCACCCCTCCAACAGCAAGAGACAAGGTCATTTAGGACCACCCAAAGAAAGGGCAGCACAGAAACCATCAAGGCCCTACCAACCTCCTCTTTCTATTGCAGTACTGAGTCCTAAAACGTCAGACTGTGTAGTTCAGCTCTCCTTCTACCAACAAATGCCTTAGAATAAAGACTCCATGTTTTGATTGCATACCAAATTATAGAACCATAAGTGCTTTTAAGAAAGCCAAATAATAATAAACTTTGGCCTCGAATAGAAATGCTTAGTAAAATAACAATAGATGATCCTTATGACATTTTTCTTCTATTCAGTTTGACGGCAAGTGATAGACTGCTTAAAAAATACTAAACACAAAACAAGCCAGAAATATGGAAATTTCAGGAAAATTTAGAGATAAAAATTTTGGTAGCTTAGAGAATATTTTGCAGGTAGGGTAGACTCCCTATAATTTGGAACCTCGGCACAAATGTCAGAGGAAACAGAGGAGAAAAGAATGAAGCCAGACAGACACTATGAAATGCTTGACATCACTCCTCAGATATTAAAGATGGCTGGGTGTGGCAGCAAATTTCTTTAGTTCCAGCACTCAGGAGGGGAGAGGCAGGGGAATCTCTATGGGTTCAAGGCCAACCTTATCTATATAGCAAGCAAGGTCCAATGTACTCAGGGCTATATAATGAGACCCAGTATTAAAAAAACAACAACAACAAAGAACCATAACAACAAGAAAAACAAATCAAACAAAAGCCAAATGAAACAAGAACAAAAAGCAACAAGGGATGTGATGCTCACACCATTAGTTCCTATTGGTCCACGTGATATCTTTGTCCCCAGGCCTCCCATTCTTCTCATGAGCACCATCATTTCCTTTCTTTTCTGTCTTATTCTAATTTCACATTTAGTATTCTACTTTGGGGGTATGGTAGAAAGTTTTATCTAGTTTCCTACCATTGATACCATTGACTTCTTATTTTCTTTTGACTTCCTTTCAATTTCTTACTTACTTTATCTTTACCTTGTATCTTGAAAGATTTCAACTGATCTTCCTATTCTACCCTGCCTCTGAACTCTCAATTAAAATCATTTTTGCAATTATGTTAATTATTAGAAAATGCTCTCAAGTACGTTCCTGAAACACAAGCATAAAGTAGAAATCATAATTTGAGGGATTTCCTGCTTCTTATAACATGAAAGCAATATTTTGAGTAGCTGACCTATTTTTATGAGGACTCCCTGATTACTGTTGTGCTTAACAAATCTCCGCTGAGGGATGAAGAAGTCTGGGGTTCCATGGGACACTCTACTGAACTCCTCTCCTTTTCAGTACAACTCTGAGAGCCTTGCTCTCTTGGCTGTCTAACTCAAGAGACTAGACCTGAGTGTTTCAGACCTCAAAATTAGTTAGGAAACACTTGCTACAGGTTTGTAGGTCTAAGAGAACACTATGCAGCTCAGTTGCACATTAATAATGAAGTACCCGATTCTATTCATGCAATAGATCCATGAAATAAGGAGTTCTATTTGGTTGGTTGCAAACAGACAATACCTCTCAGATAAGAGGAGGGTGCTCACACTAAATCCCCATGTCTCTTCATAGGAGTAAGTTTCAAAACAGGAAGGGCAGAAGGGTAAGAAAGCCCATGCCTTTCCACCTTACCTCTTCTGCTGTATGTATAAAAGAAAAAGGGTACCTACAGAGTTACTGCGGCTCCCATGTATAACTAGAAGCCCATAAATAAGTGTTAAATTATTATGGGGAAGGTATACTTTCATGTAACATAAAAAATAGATTTCTAAGCGCTTTCATGTAACATAAAATTATTTGTGCTTCTTCTACATTGCTGGTGGGAGTGCAAGCTGGTACAGCCCCTTTGGATATCAGTATGGAGA
>LOEQ01004638.1:0-12373 GCA_001685075.1 Bramus lutescens | reverse complement strand
CTAATAATCTGTGTAGCACCACGAGGTGGTGGCTTACCAGGAAGATTTTAACCACCGTCCATCTCGGAGAGGAGAGTCACAGCGTCTGCCTGACTCTGCTTTCTTTCTCCCACAATTCTGTTCTGTCTTCCCTGCCAACCTATGTTCTGACCTATCAGGCCAAGCAGTTTTCTTTATTAATTAACCAATGAAAGCAACAGATAGACAGATGATCCTCCTACATCAATGAGGATCTTTCCATTGGGAAGAATCCTCCCTCCCCTCAGAGGAAGTGGAGCTCCACACTTCACAGGTGAGGAAGCAATTATATTCTCCAACTGCTCCACAGGTGAGCTCCTTACTAACCCAGGAGAGAAGCATTTTTCAGAAGACTTGCTTCTGTGGTGCCATTTTTGTGTTTGGTGGGAGGAGAGCTACCTTCCTGCAGTGTATGACTTTGGAGCCCCATAGACTAACATACCAAGAACTGCCACCCATCGGGATAGTTAATGTCACTGGTGGTCAAACGGTTGTGAAAGTTGCCGAGGAAATGACCCAACCTGTGGGAACAGAGCTGTATTCACCCTCACCACACTCTGCCCAGCGAAGCTATCGCCCCCCCCNCCCCCCCCCAGTCCCGCCTCAGCCTCAGTGTTTTCTACCCTTTCACCTGCTCTTGCCTTCTTGCTGGACACCCTGCTCAGCAGGGTTCCCAGCTTCCAGCCCCTCAGCTTAGAGCAGTGGTTCTTAACCTTCCTAATGCTGAGTGAGACTTTCTAATAGAGATCCTCATGTTGTTGTGACCCCCAGCCATAAAATTATTTTCGTTGCTACTTCAGAACTTTAATTTTGCAACTGAATGGTACCTTAGTTCCTAGGACCATCGGAAATTTGTTTTCCAATGGTTGCAACCCACAGGCTGAGAACTGCCGACTTACAGTCTAGCTGTTAAAAGGTCATTGCCTCGGTGTCCCTTGCATGGCTGTGGGTTTATGTGGATAACTGCATTCCGTTTACAGCACAGCGTTTAGCCTTAAGTGGGGGATCTAGACATCTTGTCTTGAGGGAAGCCACAGTCTCTGGGGAAAGAGGGAAAGAGCCAATTAGACACAGGACTCTCTGTCTCATTCATTCAACTTCCTGGTATGTCACCATTCTCCCAAATATAAAAAACTGCAGCAATTTTAGGGCTCCCAGCTGCCTCCTTTGAAGAGAAGTCAGAAGGACTGGAGTCTGCTCCCATCCCTGTCTGTCATTATAATGGGTGACTCCTAATTGCTTGAACCGTTTAAACCTAAAATATACTTTTCTTTAGATCACCTCTTATAAATATTCCTGGGAGTCACTGGGGAATGCATCTATACTCGTCTATGTCATCAGAGTGGCCAGCTCATTCCGGGACTCTCCAAGTCGTCTTTGTCATTTCTAGTGAATCACGCCACTGTTCATACCGGACTAGTTTGTTCTAAGCTTGGACGCGCCTTCCCTCTTGGCCCTTCCACGTCTCAGCACAGTGGGGAAGAACAATGCTTTTTGAATGGCTGGGAGATGACAAGTTCTGTCACCTCCACAACTTACCTTTGAGCGGTTGTATTACTTGCTTTTCTCTTGCTATGATAAAACACTATGACTACAGCAAGCAACAGAAAAGTTTATTTTGCCTTATGGCTCCAGAGGTTTACAGAATCCGTCATGGCAGGAAGCCTGCTAGCAGGAACAGGAAGCTGAGAGCTCACATCCATAACTGCCAGCGCAAAGTGATGAGCAAACTAAAAGTAAGGGAGTCTTTTTACTCTCAAAACCCACTTCCAGTGGCATACTTCCTCCAGCAAAGCCACTCTTTAACTGCCCCAAACAGCATCACCAACTGGAGACAAGGCATTCAAATATCTGGTCCAATGGGGATGTTCTCATTCAAACCATTACAGGGGCACATCCCAGCTCCCTACAGGTCCCTCTGTTTCTGGAGGCCAGGGCACTCACTAGTCCAGCTAAAGAATAAAAACATCCTTCACCTTCCACTTAATGCCCTCCACTTCTTTAGCCCCATATCTCATAAACTTCTCTTCTTCCCAAAGGACAAGGCCTACTAAGTCTCATTGTAGTCATATTGATGGGGACAATGCTTATAATAGAAGCAGGGCATGGATCATGAACCAGACAGGTAATTTAATCTCAACGAATGAAAACACATTTCCTATATTTTAGGATACTCCATATGGGGAAGCACTGACATTTGGTATTTGCCCACATTCTGAGAATACATGCAGCTTTCAAACTCTGCAAAGGTACAGTCTACCTAAAAAATGCAGTTTCTGCAACAGAAGATAGTTATCTCCATAGCTGTGTGTGTTTGTGGACACCCAGTTTTCTCCAGGAATAATGGTGGGACCATTTCTACCATTAAAACTTCCGTTCTGGGCTGGACCTTTAATCAACCAACACTTAGGAAGCAAAGGCTGAGACAGAGACAGGAGGATCTCTGTGAGGTCTAGACCAACTTTGTCTACCTAGCAACTTTCAAGACATGCAGGGCTACTATTTCAAATAGTGAGATGCTATTTCAAAACTAAACAGAACCACAAAAACCAATTTCCATTCTGAGGAGTTTCCCAAGCAAAGGGAACCTGTTCCAAACTTAGTCACTATTTCTTACTTCAAGAACCAAAACATTCAGCAGCCTCAGTTGACTGTTCCTTTTCTAAAAATAATAATAAAATCCAGTTTTGTGATTTTTTCCTCACAAAGGATCCACACCAAGAAATGGTTAATATCTACATCTTTAAGTATCTTCATGTAATTGTGTGTGTGTGTGTGTGTGTGGTCTCTGTGTACAAGTTTTAGTACAGACCTCTTCTATGTCCAGCATTTAATTACAGAGCACACATTGACACAAATAGAATTATTTTCTCAGTCTGGTCACTGATAAAAATATAGATCTTAAGCTGCAAGAAGTGATTTGATGAGTTACTAGAAACAACTAAAAATTAATAATAATTTTTATAGCACTCTAAATATAAAAGATACTTAAACCACAAAATTGTAATTGTTTATTATTTTTAAATTTTGAGATACAAGAAAGCCAAACGGTAAGTGCATATTGTAAAGTAATTGTTTCTGGGGGAAGCTGTAGCTCAATAGTAGGGTATGTTAAGTTCAGCATGTGTAAAACCTTGGGTTCAGCCATAGGCACTAAAACAAGAAAGGTATGGAAGGGAGGGAGGAAGGAGAGGATGGAGTGGGGAAGGAGGGAGGGAGGAGATATTATAGATGAGAAAAGTATCAGCTGTTGTAGCACCTAGAGAAATTCAGTTATTATTTTGCTATCTTTCCTTGCAGTATATCTTCCTACTAATTCACTCATGACTGTGATTATATACTCTACTAATCGTTCCATGCTGCTTGAACTAAAAGTGTTTTCCTGTCTCATTAAGAACAGATCTATAATTCTGATGAACACAATAGTGTGATGACCTTTTCCATCTCTGGGGTTGGAAATGCGCGTGTTTGTGCAAGTAGGGTGATACGAATAGTTTTATCAGAAGCGAAAGTGCTGTCACAAGCCAACCTGACTCACCATATCAGCGTAAGAAGAGAGCTTTCTGTGACTCCAAAAGGCAGATTAAAGGGTGGTCTCTAATGCTTGCCTCTAATCTGAGGTCAAACTCTAGAATTCTGCCTTTTATAGGTCAATGAAGATTCTCAAGGGTCCCCCAAACAGCCTCTACTGCAGAGTGGTCTGGCTGATCAGGCCATTCGGTACCCGCAGCCACAAACCCAAAATCACTCCTGCTATCCCCAGGCTCAGTTCTAGGTACTGTGGGACTAGCAGATCTAATCTGGTCCTGCAGACGCTCACAGCTTGCTAACCAGAATTTACCTGGGATTGTTGTGCAGTATTAAATCACTGAGGTGAGTTAGATCAGTCGTTAGCCGTGTAGTTTGGCAGTATAGCTTAGAAAATGATAATTTGATTCTTTGAAATGAATCAAATGAGAACATGTCCATTTTGTTATCTGGCATATGTCATTTCTCAAACCTTGAAAATTAAAGAGTGTCTTTTGTAAATGGACTAGGAAGCATAAAAGAAAGCGCATAGCCTGCTTAGGAGTGGATGATGGATCCCAGGAGCGAGTAAGTAACTTGTCAAAACATAAAGTACAAGATGTGTTGTTAGTTGTGCTTTAGCCAGAAGATGATATTCTAGGCAAAGAATTCTAAACGCAACATTACCAAATGAATGGGGCTCTTTCCTCTAACAGCAGTGTCATCTAAGAGTGGACATTCTCTCCACTTAAAATAAGTGTCGAGGATAGATTTCACAGCAGCACCAAATAACCAAGTGTACTAGTTCTTCTACTCTGAAGAACAGGACGACTGAAGGTAACTCGCCCTTGAGTTAGCAATAAAGTCACGGACTTGAAACAGAAAAGGAACAGAGAAGGGGAAGCCAAGAGGGAGAGGCCAAATGTACAGTTCTGGATGTGTATTTATACCCGACACCTGCTGCTGAGCAGTGGTCAACCTCATTCCCTGCGTGCTGTGCTAAAAGCAGTCATTTTATCACAAGTGCATTAACATTGCAGGCGCATTAGATAATGCTCCTTTGTCTCATTCTTTCTAGACTGTAGGATTCTGAAGACTGTGAAATGTCACTGATTACAGTATAAAAACCATGTGGGACTTCTGTTAGTATGCAGCCAAGTTTGCTCTATTGTCCTAGAGCAAAATTTCACTATTGCTGCAATATATGACTTAAACAATTTCCATTATTTTCACTCCGTGGTTATATGCATAATTTTTTTTAGTGCTGAAAATAAAATCCAGGACTTCATGCTTGCTAGACAAACACTCTTTCACAGTGCCATATCCTCAACACACACACACATACACACACACACACACACAATTTCTCAAATGGCCACATATCCATTATTCACTGTGTTGTTTCAATGTTTTGTTTGTTGCTTGCATTAAAATAAATTACTATGTAATGTAGATGGCTAATATCACAAAAATTCTGGCTCTTTACATGCATGAATGTTTTAATTCCTCATTTATTAGCATTACTGTTTGATTGCAGAAATAGCTATATATTTTGCAGGCTTATTTTTATGATTAGAGTTTAACAAATGTGGCAGAGATTTCATACACTGTATGAACAAAGTAGAAGTTGATAATTAACTCGAGAGCATAGGCTCTGCACATTCTATTTGCTGACACATTAAACTGGAAGGATAGACTTCACACTGGGGTAAAGCTGTCAACTTGGTGTTGCCAATGGATTGTGGGAAAAAGAAAGAATGCTGCATTAAGGAACCAGACACAACACTGGCTTTCTCATACCATGATTTCTTGTATTCATGGTTGGAATGTCATTCAATTTCTTAGTTACAAAATGCTTACTTTTTTTTCAATGTTGCTTCCAGAAGTAAGAGATTACTGGATCAGTAAAGCGTCTATTTCTGCAAAGGCACAGAAACTTAAGCATGGAACTCTATATTAGATTCTGTTTATTGAGGGGGTCACACTAACCATTTGGCTATGGAACACTAGAGGAAAATACCCTGACAGCTTTCTTATTTCAAGTTTTGTGGACATATTTAGCTAATAAATGCCCATAACACTAGGAAAATACCAGGAATGTCAAAGGGGAGGAGAAAGGGTTTTGTTCTCCTGTGCTGCCTCTGGCTAGGTTTAGCCCTGGGTAGGAGGATTATTTTTCACATGTGGTCATTTCAGATTTTTCATTCCAAGTTTTAAGATCATAAAACTATTTTGAACTTGAAGCACTGATGGTTTTATTCTGTTATCACACAATGTCTGAGGCAGAAGTTGGATTCAGTGAGTGATAAGATTGCTGGGTTCTAGTTGAATGTACCTGAAATGGTATGCTTCTAGCTCTACTGAAATTGGTTTTAAACAGGTCAATGAAGATTATAAGAATTACCAAACTGGAGAGAAGCAGCAGAAGTTTTCTGAAGGCAGAAATACCCTAGGATAAGTGGAAAGAGATCTGTCTTTAGAAACAACCAAGATAGACAGTTTCATTATTTACTATGAAAAAAACCCTACTATAGTCTCAAGATAATTTCAAACATACCTTAATGACTATAGAAAAATCTATCTCCTGACAACACTTACCAGAAAGCTATTTTCATTCAAAACATAGTGACTGGCAATACCCAAATGAATCAAATAAAGTAACAGTCAGTTCTACTTTCCAAAGCATCCATAATTCTCCTGAGAAAATTTGCCAACTCTGAGCAATATTGAGAAACTATTGAACTTGAGAGTGGGTAGCCTCACTTCTTACTCCACAGGACTACTTGGGTAGAATAAAGATCAATGTCCATGGGATAGCCAAGTAAACTTTGCAAAGTATAAATAGATAAAAAGGAATTCATATGACAGAAAATCCCCAGGGATGTCTTTTCCTTTTGTGACACAAAACATATATTAGGATTCCTGTCATAACATAGACCCCCTAATCTCTCTCCACCACTGTTTGCCTGCTTTTTTTTTAAACCTTACATATTTTTCTGTACTGTGTAGTCGGACACAGAACTTGTGAGGAATCTTAGAACCAGCACCCTGGAAATAATAAGGGGTTATAATCTCACTGCTAAGCACTTTAAAAATTCACATTGATAATTGATGAACTACAGCTTGAGTTGGAACAAGATGCCACTGCAATTGCAGTATCATTATAAATATGAAACAATGCATGTTTTTCTATGTCTTCATATCCCCACCTCTTTATGTTAGGGATACTTGTAGGCATCAATGGTAAGAAAATGAAGATTCTCCCACACTTCCCTGGACACCTCACAGTCTAGGTGAGAGAAAAGCATGTCGATCATCATGGTCATAAAGCAAAGTAGCAAGTGGCCTATCTTCTTCCCACTCCCCTACACATATCCATGTATAAGACACCTGGAACACAGACGTTGTTTATTCTACCTGGAAGAAGAAATAAGAATTCGAGGAAATTACTGAGGAATGGTAATTTAAAGCAAATTATAACAGATGTGTGTGTGGCATTAGCAGATATGTGGCATAAAAATAGAGGGAAAGCGTAGCTGCTCTTTACCTTCTAACATGAAGAAGTTAAATCCTACACTCACAATGCTGATTCTTTGATCTGAGGGAGGTAGTCGTTCTTAAATGCTGAGAGTTTGCCGATCACCATCATTCTTGAAGGGTTAGGCAAAACCTAGCTGGTACTCGGTTTCCTATAATTTTGAAAGTACATTGGCAATAATACTGTAGATTTCTAAATGAAATCATTTATGCCTATATTCCTGTAAATTTATTTAAAAAATAAGCATTCATTGTAAAAACTAAAATGCACTAAGCATTAGTACTATCTAGTATATCAATTTTATATAAACTTTTGAAGATATTCAATGGGTTAAAAATTTTAAATCCACATGGAAATATGGAAACACACCAAAGACAAAAATGTGAAGTTACTCAGTCTGGTATCTATGCTCTGATCGCACACATGGAGGAAAGACTTGAGGTAAAAATTCAGATTGTTGTCTTTGTATTTTATGATTCTGTTTTAATAATTAGTACTAATAAGCAAAGAAAAATTGATATAGGTCCCAAAAGATTAATACTGAGATTGAAGAAACTAGCTTGACAACAATATTAGCTTAAAAAGCTAAGGGTCTGATCAATTGTGAACTTCAGAATGAAACAATTTGATATTACTACCAAAAGAGAAAATTCTGTGGTGAGTAACAAAAACATGAGACTAAGCTTTACATCAGAGAGATGGAAGACCCTGCTCAGTAATCAGACCTTCAGACATTTTGTTCAAGAAGCCACATTTAAAAAAAGAAATAGGTAAGCCAGAATGCATTCAGAAAAAGGTGATGGAATCAAGTTAAAGACTGAGTTTAGCTGGGAAAGAGAAAGACAACCTGAGGCATAAATAGCATAGTTATCTTCAAAGACTTTTAGTGCTGTCTTATAGAAGACCTAATAGACTTGTGTAAATCCAGCTGTCCTGCTCATTTGATGTCACACAAAGTTAGGAGATAGGATTATAAGAGCTGATGTCATATATAATATACTTTAATACTATGTTCTGTTATGGAAGATCATGAAGTCTTTAGAGTTGAACCAGTTTATCCAGATGAGATAGACAACCCATTGGGGATGTTGCAGTGGCTTAAAGGTTTGAAATAAATGTAGTTAAATATCTCTCCCAAATTTGAAAGTCAACGATTCGGGTTATCTCTTTAGAAACCCCTACTTGGCATGTCTCCGCAAGCTCTCTCTATGCTGTGTTGCTTCCCTTTTGTATTTGTTTATGATTTGTTGAGTTGTTAGGATTAACAGTGACACAGGATAGGTAGGATAAGACATCAGAATGGCAGCTGAAATAAAAAACCGATATTTAAGAATGGCAGGACCATGCTACCATCAGATTCTTTAGTAACAAACAGCTGGCTGAAGAACAGCTTCTGTCATAGCAACTATTCCAATCACCGAAACTTTGTGATGTGGAATAGTTTTAATAAAGTTAATTCCAGTAAAAGTTAATGGCGCTTGAATCCTCAGAAGGGATCCTTGAAGGTACATTGTAAAACTTGGAGAAACAGTAACGAGATCATGAAATTACAAGCCTTTGAGGATGAGGGATGCACTTGATATATAGTTTAAAGTAGAATCTTTTTATTTGTAGAAAGTTAACTTCTGAACTAGGGATTTTTTGTGACTATGAAAGACCTGTCATTCCCACAGGTCTTAAGATAATAATGTATCTATTGCTTCCTGGTTTGGTGATTGTCACAGAGCAATGGAATTTGCTTTGTGTGAGTACAAAGAGTCAAGCCTCAGATTACTGTTGCAATCACTCTGAAGTTCTGATTTTAAACGAATGATTTTTTGGCAAACAACAGAGGCATAATTCTGGCAAAAGAATGCTCCAAATGTCTTTGGTTTGTATTGTCATGGCACTTGAAGGGTCAGTCAGTGTAACCACTAAAAAATGACTAACATGTCAGAAGTCCCTCCTTACAATAACTCACCTTAATGCACTGGATCTCAGAAGTTTTGTTTGAGCATGGAATTTAATGACTATTGGCATCTATTTTTCAAGTTCTTAAGTATCTGTAAATATTGTGTCTAGTTCTTTGCATAGGGTAATGGGTGCTATAATTTAATTAAAAATGTTTTATTGAAGAGGTTTCATCTTGCGGCGAATTGATTTTTGTGGCTTCCAAGGAGATAATCCAATTTCAAGACAGTTTGGCCATGTCCTTTCTGCCTAGTGGGATTTTCTGTTGTTTGTTTTTGGTGTGGGTTGTTATTAGCATCAAGAGTTTTGTTTCCCTTGAAACTTTGATTTCTCTTAAACTTCATGAAAACATAAACATTTCTAGGTGCACACATGTATGCCTACAAATGTATATATTGTCTAAAGATATGTATTCAAGAAATAGTTAAAAATGATTATTAAATTTTTGATAAATTTCAGAGTAAATACTTATATTTTAAATGTGTCTTTTTTCCCATTGGTGAACAGTAGCATCACCAAAGGTCGATCACTACTCATCAATTGTGGATCCCACGACGATGAGTAGCAACTCTCCCAAACTTTGTCCTGTCCATAATTGAAATGCACATGATTTTAAACTTGGAAAAAAGTAAGGAAAAATATGAAAATGGTAATAATATTAAAAATACCCTCCAGCTAAAAAATGCTTTTAGCATAGATTCTTTTACAGACAATATCTATAGCCCGAATCCATTCGTAAAGCTCATGAATGTCAGTAGTTAAATGAGCACTTTAAAGTTGATTATTTACAGAAGAATAAATATCATACGTTTTGAATTTCCTATGCAGACCATGGGATTTTGTTTTCTTTACTCAAATAATAAGTACTTTAAGGGTCTGTGCATCTGTGTTAAGACCATTGTTCTACCAAGCTGGGACTCGGGCTCTATTAAGTGTCCATACTGCTGTTCTTTTAACCCAAATATGAACATTTCATCACTTTATTTGCATAGTTAGATTTACTAGTTGTCTAATGATAAAGGGATGCTTAAATATTTTACAATCTCTAGTGAAATATTGGGCAATCACGAATGTTTTGACTATACAAAACCTAATTGCATAATGATTATCTAGTATTATTGCATAAAGTTATGATTAAATTTCAGGAAATAACATGACACAATGTTTTGTCATGGTTTAAAATAAAAGGGCATGCTAAACGATAGACACAGGATTATTTCAATCACATAAAAGTTAGAGGGAAGTAAACATGTTGAGTATTCTTTCTTTGGGGGTAGAGGTATAATTTTTATTCTTTAAAATATTTTCTTGTTCTCTGTGTAACACCTGTTCTGTCTTTTATTCATGAATGAATAGTTAGAATAAAAATGGCTTTTCTAATCAACCAGAAATTCCAAGGATGAAGGAAGCAACGTTTTTAGAAACCTTACCAAATGAAATGCCTTTGCAAAAACAACACAAAGTAACAAACTCATGAACAAAAGTAGCATTTTCTCTGTTTTGTGCAAGCATTTACTAAGCAGTTTCTATGGCGTTGCTTCTAAGTATCCACAAACTATGGAGTTAATCATACTCCCACTTACTGTAAAATAACCGGGTTTTTCATTGGTTACTGGTCAATATTGTACAATGCCAAAAGTGCTTCTTTTTCTAATGTCACTGTGGACTTTGATGTTATTGGTTTTGATAGAGAATCAAGTCACTAACAGGTTCTGTTTGGGCATTGCCTTCTGGTTGGGCCATAAAACACAGGATATTATTGATTACAAAGTTTATTGTATGTAGGGTGATTTGGTCATCTTGTTTATCTGCAGGCTTTGGGTCATTCAGTACCAACTGGAACTCAAAAGCACATATCTAGGACATACTTATTTTTCGTACCCAGATTCTAGAGAATTCCAAGGCCTCCCATATCTTCAAATGTTCACAATTCCACCCCTGCCTTGATGTTTTCCACAGATGGGGGAGACTCAGGGTAGCTATTTTCAAAAGGTCACTTCATTGCCTCCCCACCAACAATTTTATCACCATGAATCCTTTGGTTGGAGAGTATCAGTGAGGCATGCAGTCTGCCACTGTGACCGTCAATATGGAAGAGACTTGGGACAATGACTTTAGAGGGAGGAGGAAAAGGAACCACAGACTGACATGCTGAGGTCAGCCACTGCATCTATTTTATTGACACCACATCCTTCCTAGCCTTCACACTGGAACTAATTAAATAGTCCCTCAGGCTACTGTGTGGCACAGCATCAATCTCTCTAAATTACAGAATTATATTAAATTGCCCAGCTCCTAGGGACTATTTTATGCAATGGACTTGTGCTGGGTACTAAAGGCAATAAAAATAAGGTTTGATTATATATATATATATATTAACCCCAAGCCGCTTGTACTTGGTTGAATAGGTAGGAGAGGAAGAGAAATCAATATACATTTGGGCAATGTCATTCTTCTTGACCAAGGACAAAATGTTAACATTGAAGATATTTTCTGGGTTATGTGAATTTAATAAAAAGAAATATATTATCTGGCTTACTCTATTCAAGTTAATTGGATAAGATGAAGAGTCCGAACAATATATTCAATACTAAATAGAAGCAATAATTTTCTTAGCAACACTTAGACCCCTAGAGCCCTCCTTTCCTGTCTGGAATGAAATGTGTCACTATCAATAGGGTGGACACTACAGTCTGTATCTTACAGGTTCCCCAGAGGTCCATGTGTTAAAGGGTTGGCCTCAGCCTCTAGCACTATGGCACGGTGGAATCTTTAGCTTGGGTTATTGAGGGTATGTCCTTGGAAAGGGTGCTGGAACACCAGGTTCTCCTCTGCATCACTGTGTTTCCCAGCCACCATGAAGAGAGTAGTTATGGTTATAAAGGGCCTGCATACCCTGAAAGCACTTCCCATGATGCACTACTGCCTCATCCCAGGCTCCAAGCAGCAGGCCCAGGTAACAGGTCAAGACTGTGAGTTAAGCATAAACCTTTCTCCCTTTTATGTTGACTGTCTTAAGTGTTTTGACAAAGTATTGAAAACTAATACAGTTGATATGACATTTTTCTATTTTCAGAAGACTCAAAGGCATGTATTTGGATGAAGAACATCTTATAATACTAGGCAACTTTGTTTTTATTTTACTTTTTTGCTGTTTGATATTTTATTTTATTTATTATTATTATTAAAATTTTCCACCTCCTCCCAATTCCCTCCCCCATCCCCCTCCCCCTCCCTTTCCAGTCCAAAGAGCACTCAGGGTTCTCTGCCCTGTGGGAAGTCCAAGGTCCTCTCACCTCCCTTGAAGTCTAGGAAGGTGAGCATCCAAACACATTAGGCTCCCACACAGCCAGTACATGC
>LOEQ01004637.1:95443-106329 GCA_001685075.1 Bramus lutescens | reverse complement strand
GATAGATGGATGCAATGGGGATTATATGTAATGTATAATCTTAGTGCTGGCTGTAAGAGCTAGAGACAAAAATGTCCCAGGAACCTAACATCTAGACAATCTGGCTAACTGACCAACTCTAAGGTAGCTAAGAAACCCTTTCTCAAGATATAAGGTGGAGAGACATTTACAGCTGGCCTCTACACACACACACACACACACACGGGGTTGGGGAGGAAGCACTAGTTAGGGAGCCTTCTATCTCTAAGGTCCCACTAGGTGTTGCTTCATTTTTCTTCTGACACTCATGTGTGTTACATAATTACTGTTCCAAAAAGACAACATGTATATTTCCATACACAGTGACCTTTTAACCTTTGTCCCAGTCATATGCGCAGTTTCTGACATGTGGGAGATTTGGTAAATGTTCCATGAGTGAATTCCTCCAATATGAGCATCATATGAAGGTATATTTTATTATAGTTTCCATGAATTCAAACCATTATGTGTGCAATGAAGTCCTTTTAGTGCTGAATGCTGGAGGCAAAAATCCCCCTTGCCATTCTATTTTATAGAATATTAAGAGTAATGGAGCATGCTGCTTCCCCTGCTTGACTGAACCCTGGCACTCTCCAGACCAAGTTCAAAGACCAGCTGTCATCATTACTCTTGGTCGAGAATTTCTCCTACAATACTTTCTCATTTTTCCTTTCTATTGTCCATGCATTGTTTTGTCTTTTATCCTTGTTTTACATAAACTTTAACTTAAGGTGAAAGATAGCTCACACATTTGTTGAAAGAAAATAGGAAGTAAACAGCAAATTAAAAATAATAACTATAAGCGGGCAAGATAGCTCTATGAGTAAAGACACTTGTCACTATACCCGGTGACCCAAGTCTAATTCCTAAAACCCACACGATAGAAGGAGAGAACATAGAACAAGTTATCCTTGGTCCTCTGCGTGTACACTGTGGCATCTGCATATCGACACTCATACATAGAAAATAAAATAGGTAAAAATAGAAATAATAAGCGAAGAAAGAACATATTTCCATCGGCTTCTTGTGTAAACCACAGAAATACCCACAGGAAGCTATTGTGTTCCACCCACAATCTTCTCAGGCATTTCGATAGACGTGAGTTGAACATAGTGTTAAACTGTACAAAGATTATTGGAATAGAAAACTGGAAACACAACTCAACCTTTAGCCCTCACTAGCCGTGTAGCCTTGAACAAGACATGGGACTTTGTAAACGTCAGTTTGGCTTCACTGTGCGACACGGACAATGGAGGTCTCTGCAGATGAAACCATGCAATCAGGCTAGAACATAGAATAGTGACAGACAGAAAAGCAAACAGAGAGGTGGGTTCAGAGCAGCTCATTCTCTGTCCATGTGGCATAGGCCAGAAGGGAAATACAGAAGGGAAACATCCACGCCAGACTAGAAGCTTCCCGGTTATTTGAAAGGAAGCATCAGCTGCGTTGATCTTTTGAGAGCTGATTGGGAATTATCTCCATGAAAAATGGAGCGGGGAAGGGAGAACAGGGCACTCCGGGACTCAGCAAGAGCGAGTGTGAAATGGCAGGACACAAGACAGCGTGACAAGCTGGGGAGCTACAAATTGTCGGACGATAATTTAATATACATCCCACCCACCTCCCAGGGTGGCTTGAGCGATCAGCTGAGCGGATGTATACATGGGAAGTGCTTTTAAAACAGCCATGCGCCGGGCTGCATTCAGATGTAAGAGGTTATTATTAGACACTCCATTTTCCCTTCCTCCAAATTGGAAACATTTGCTGAAGTAAACATTGCTGATGCATTAGCTGTCAAGATGGTGTATTATATTTGGGAAACATTTGCCAATGTCTGTTCAGTTTTCAAATTCCCAGTCACATGTGGTTTTTGTTTGAGCAAATGCACCAAGTTATAATGAGTTTATTGTTAATTGAGCAATATCGGGCTTCAAGATTTAAAGCATCTGTAGTCTATGCTGCCTTTATCCCACGTTGATGGTGGGTGCTCCCTATTGTTTAATAATGAAAACTAATCCATGGCCACTGTTTTCATCTTTTGTATTGGTCAAAATTTATGAGAGGAACGTCAAGACTGGAGGGTTTGAATCACTGCTCGCGAGCAGGGCCCTTCTTTCTCTCCTTCCTGTACCAGGGAGACAAGGCAGGAAGAGACAACAGAGATGGCTTTTTTAAAAATATTGCCAACAAGCTATATAGACCTAACTTTTGATCTCAGATCCCCAGAACTTATCTGTCATCTCTCACTCTTGCTCCTTCCTGCAGGGAAGAATTAGTTTCTAGTTTGGGGAGATCTCAGTTGCTTGTGAAATTCTCTCTCAGGATGTGATTAACGACACTACTCATTAGCAATATTGACCATGGTAGGTGAGTGATATTGATGAACTTGGAATACATTTTCGTCTTCCTGTGTAGTAGGAACAAAACCAACTTATAGTTCCTTGATGGTGGACCAGACCAGAAAGGTGATTCTTCTGTGTGACTTTGTTTTACGAATGAGAAATTCTAAGAGGAAAGTCAGCGTATTTGCTAAAGATCAGGCAATGACTAAGCGGTCCAGTCACACTTCGAGCCCCAGGGCCCTGTCCTACATTCCCTGCTGCTTCAAGGCTCCTAAGTTTAGGGTTGGGAAGGGGAACAATTCTAGAATTGGCCTCAGCTTGGGGTTGGGGGTGGGGTGGTTTCCTTCCAGGTACCCACACGCTAGCACTCAATCCCACCGCTTGAGGGAGCTGTGGAGTCCCTTCTTCCACAGCCTAGCACAAGGGCCTGGCTCTGCAATACACTCAGGGCACCAAAGCCCTGCTTGGCAACTGAGTGGTATGGGTCTGTGGCAAGGCAAGTAGCCAAAGAAGCAAACTCCGCTGTGCCTTAACAGGAGCAGTGGCTGAACCGCCAGACAAAATGGGAAAGAATGGTTTGTTGTAGAATTCTTGTTAGTCTAGTCAGTTCCCATTCGCCTGTGAAACCGGATTTGCAGGCACATGTACTGGCCAATGAGTCAGCCTTTGGGAAGAAAAAAAAAAGTCATTCATAATTTATGTATAAACAAGAATAGCTTTTGTTTCAGAGAACTCGAGAGGGTTTCGCAGCCCTGTCTTGCAGTCCCATTCCCGGGGAGAAGCGCCTGTCTCAGGGCAGTTGCTATAGGCCTATAAATACTTTGATGTTCAGACATCTGGAACTTATATTTGGTGTTGACTAATGAGTATTATTATTTTATTATGTATTTATATATGATCTAAAAGAAATTTGAGGTTAGATGCCACATAACTCTGTATACACACTGAACAATGAAAAATTCTTTTTACCCATTTACTCTGATGATTTATTATGGGGCATAAGAAATTCCGAGTCATTCACTTGACATATAATTGTGCTTGGGAAGATAGTAATGGTGGGGAGAGAATGTGAAATTGCCCTCAACGTATATTGTTAAAAATACGTTGAAAGTGGACAAAATGGACTCCAGAGGTGCTATTTCACTCGTCTTTAAATATATATATATATCAAAGGATGGCCAATACGGCAAGAAACTGGAGTTCTTTTGAGTAAGTAAAGATGAGCCCCAGCCTTAGAAATCCATGTGGGCACGGTTGAAAGAGCAATAAACAATACAAAATGGATCTGACTTCAAAGAGAGCCTATTGGAGAACCAGACCTATTTCAAAGCCCCAGTATTTCATACCTAGCCTGTCGTGGTACCCGTAAGCCACAGGTAAACACGCTGAGATCAAAGGGAACGGTGGGTGTGTGGAGGGGTGCGCGTTGACATTACTTTTTCCGCAAAGCCTTTCCCCCAAGGGACGCAGGAGACAGCCCGTCGTTAAGAGCCTCTGTTGTAGATTCAGGAATTTATCTTACAGGTGTGTCCGAGATATTTCAGTCCCTTAAGAATTGCCTCTCAAGCCAAGGACAATGGCACTGGGTTTTAATTCTACTGCATGTACTGGCTTTGTGGGTGCCTAATCTGTTTGGATGCTCACCTTCTTAGACCTGGAAGGAGCGGGGAGGACCTTGGACTTCCCACAGGGCAAGGAACCCGGGATTGATCTCTGGATTGGAGAGTGAGGGGGAGGNNNNGGGGATGGGAAGGAAATGGGAGGAGGGGAGGAGGTGGAAATTTTTAATAAAAAATTATTAAAAAAAAAAGAATTGCCTCTCAAAGGCCGTAGTACAGGTGGCGTGCTGAAGGTGGCCGGTACTGAGGAGGACTGGAGGGACATAAAGCTGCCAAGAGATAAATGACTTCATTATGTGTCACACCAATCCATGCTTGCTAGCCCTGCCTCCCGAGAGCAACATCAGTGTAAACGGGCTCGACCCATCAGCAGGCTGCCTGGCCTTTCGTGGAAGAATGAGCCCTCTGTGAGCACAGGCAAAACAGTTGCCAACAAAGGCCTCCATTGCCGTGTCTCAAAGTCTGGGCTTGCTGCTGAATAAAAGCCTTTCCAGGGGCTGAAGCTGTGAACAGGATGTGCGGTCGACAGTGAGAAGCACTCCGTGTGGCCCCCCTAGAGAAGCCTTCAGATTGACTTATCTGCTTTGTTGACAGTCCCCAATTTCAAGGACACAGTATAGGCGGTATTCACTGTAAGTCCTTACCCGGAGTTCTGCTAACTCATACTGAATTGCGTTCCAGGGCTTTGGTAAAAGAGCTAACTGACTCCATGTCAGGAGGGAGAGAAAAAAAAAAAAAAACAGGAAAATTCCGCATATCCTGCAGCAGAAGGGGGATGATCTGAAAGCGCAGCAAAATCAAAATTTGGGGAAGAGGCAGTCATAAAAATGAAGCAATAATGCAGATACACTTATTTGTGTGATGACCTGACTTTTCTCTTTGTAATACATAGGTTAAAATATTGCTTGCCACACAAACTCTTAAAGATAAGCTAGCTAGCCTTAACTTGAATGACTGCAAAATTATGAAATGGAGAAAAGTTTTCGACACCGTATTGCTTGAAATGCTTCCATACTATGCGTTTCTCATGTGCCCTAGCATGTTCCCTTGCCTTCCAGTGAATATAGCTCATATCCAAATTAAGATATGCAAGTTATTTTGAAATCAACAGTAACCAGGTGTCTGCAAGTAAACACCAATAGATTGGTGAGTGGCTTGAACCAACCTTACTGTAAAGGATGGAAATTGAATGAGGTCAGCTGCTGCCCTGGACTGCCTCAGTCCCTCCCAAAGATGTCTTCCAGGTTAAGAAGAGTGAGGTCCTAACTTGACCAGCAATGTGAGTCAAAGTCGGTGGACCAACTAAACCTCCCCATTCTCTTTCTCACATTATTTAGTGTTCCAGGGCTTTGAATTGAATGATGCCATGCTTCTAACATGGGTTGATAAGCTGGGGATTAAGATAAAATTATAGCTGAGATCTATTTCCCTCTTTCCAGGACTCTTACATACATTATCCTGTTACAAGGAGAGAGGGCCTGCTTTTGGTTCCAGCCACCCTGATAGCTTACACCTGAAATAATCACACATAAACTGTATTCATTTAAACACTGCCAGGCCCATCAGCTCCAACCTCCCATTGGCCAACTCCTACATCCCAATTTAACCCATTTTTAACAATCTGTGCATTGCCACATGGCTGTGTCTTACTGGCAAGATTCTAACTGGTGTCTGTCCCAGGCAGGAGATCCATGGCCTCTCCGTGGCGGCTCTCTGTCTCTGGTTTTTTCCCAGCATTCAGTTCTGTCTACTCTGTCTACCTAAGTGCTGCCCTATCAAAAAGCTAAGGCAGTTTCTTTATTTAACCAATAAATGCAACACATAGACAGAGAAACTTCCTACATCATTATCCCAGTCAGTATAAGACTGAGTCTAGCTTGGTACATCTAGCTCATCCATCCCATAAATTGTGTTTTGAATTCCCTACCCTTCTGCATTGACCAAATCACTTGACCTGGAAGAGTTGTCAAATTCTAGATCTGGCTTTCTTTGGTGTAGCACTAGGATCCCACATTTCCTCAGACTGTTTTCCTGAGACTACATCCAGTTCATTCCCCTCAAATGCTGAAAAGCTCCCCTCTCACTTCTCTGCAGTCTTGTTTTAACACAATGGCCAATGTTTGGATCCCCAGGCCCTGGATGGTCCAAGATGCTTCCAGACCTGGCCTTGGTCTCCTTAAATGCTTTCCCAGGACTGTCTAATGGCTTCTCTAAAGCCAGTAATGCACCAGAATCTTCTTTCAGCCAAACCCTAACTCCTTGTCCCTCTCCATTATACAGTGTTACCACGCTTGACCCATGAGGCATCAGGTCTGAGCCATCCTAAGCCACACAGGAAAATTATCAACAAAAAAGAAACCAAGGCCCCCTTATAGTGATTTCCATTGCCTTCATTTCTCATTGTCATTGTAATAACAACTGTGATTCAGTCTGAAATTGAAATTGAAATGTATGCCCTGGCAATGCTGAAGCATGCATGGGCAGCCCATATATGGTGGATCTGTTCAATTTGTCCATATTGGGTTTCATTGTCTAAGTTGATGAGGATGACTGACCAAGTCTCTTCCTCAAGAGGGCACCAGATCGTACTACAGATGGTTGTGAGTCTCCATGTGGTTTCTGGGAATTGAACTCAGGACCTTTGGAAGAGCAGGCACTGCTCTTAACCGCTGAGAGATAAGTGATATATACCCACATTATTTTAAAAATTTGTATCTATATAGCCTGTTTCAACCGAATGCAGAATTACATGCTAACATTAATAGTTGAAGGTTGTTGCCTAGAAAATTTTCAGTTCCAGTAACACTACTGATATAGACTGAGTATTGACAGGCCAAAACTGATTCTGGGTCATGCCCCATGGGCATTCTAATGACAGTAACACAAGAAGCTGATACAGTAATAGGAGAAGCTGATAGGCTTGTGGTCTGGACCCAACACCCATTCTCTGGGTATTTTGAATAACTTAGGAAGCAGTCAGAGAAAGAGACGGTAGTGTTTGTGTCCAATGGCTCTAGTTCTTCTGTGAACAGAGATTGTCATTTCTGTCACATAAACACTTTTCCCATGAAGTTAGTTGATTTATAGCCTAGTTCATCCTAAATCTCACAAAATGTGAGCCTTTCATTCTCAGTAAGGATAGGAGAGCTTCATATGCAGCACCCTCTCTGAAGATCTAGTCTGTATAGAAGAAAGACAGAAGACAATGTGAGGAAATCTGTCCCAAAGGGCATTAAATTCTCTAATTAATAAATACTTATTAACACCTGCTCTGTTCCAGGCCCTCCTAAGTACTCTTGATAAGGTTGTAAGTTTAAAATGCTGTAAGTGCCTTCTTTCACAGGGCTTACATTCAGAAAACCATTAGGTGTGGGAGCCTAAGTCCTTTCACCTTTTGAACCACATTTTTCCTTGTGCGGAAAGTAAGATCTTTTATCTAAAGGGACAGAAATTCCATTTTCAGTCCCAATACTCTGTGCTTTGTAAAAATGCTAGGTAAATGTGGATCGATCACGAATCATGACAAAACACACGAAAAAAAAACCTCTTGTCTGAATGGATGCCAAAGAAATAAGGAGAAAAATATTCAATTTAACCCCAAAATATTTACCAATACTTACTAGGTGTTGATAGAAATTAAAAACATAAGGATAAATTGCATATTATCCCTTATCACATCAATATCTACCAGAACAGACACAGGAAATGAATTTTTATTAATTGAATTAGAATTATATCACTTTCTTCACTACCTTTCCTCCATCTAACTCCCCTCAAATTAATAGCCTCTTTTTTTTCTTTAATTATTATTGTTACATGTAATATATGTACATATATATTTATAGTGTTATCAAATATATACTGTATACACACAACAAAGGACAATGTATATGTATTTTTGTGTGTATATAAATATATATAAACAACAAAGGACAGCATATATATAGTAAGTGTGTATATAGTTTCATGGCTAATCATTCTGCACTGAACAACCAATAAGGGAACTCATCTCAGGAAGGGCCTAATTCTCTTTTAATTCTCTTTCTTACAGTAGACATTAGTTGCATCTAATTCTTTGTCTAGGGATAGAATCCTATGAAATTTTCTTCCTTCCTCATTAATGTGTCCATTGATATTTCTATTGCTCAGATCTTATTTAGGCAGCCATTTCTAGAAGAGACTGTTTCCTAGCTGACTTCTGCCATTGTGGCTTTTAGAATCTTGACTTGCCCTCTTGTGCAATGTTCCCTGAGACAAAGATGCAGGAGCTATAACGTAGATCTTTTGGATCTTGGCTTCTCATGATCTGTTGACCTCTGCATTGCATTGAGTTATAGTTTTATGTGATTGTCTCCATCTGATGTAAACAGAGGCTTCATTGAGGAGGGGTGGTATCTACACTTCTATGTGGGCATAGACTTAAAATTTTAAATATAGAAAGGATTATACTAAGATAAGTCAGGAAACTACCTACACTTCATTTCTTGCTGCTGAGAACAACATTGAAAATGTAGAACTAGCTTGGAGTCTGTGAACAATCAAGAAGGAATGACCATATTGCATCATCCTATGTTTGGTGTATAACCTTGCTATTCCTTAGTGAAGCTCAGGATTTCATATAAGCCACTGTGCTGAAGTGGCCAAGAGCCAGGACTAGAGCAGACTTTGGAGCATCTCATTCAAAGTCTTTGGAATCTGACTTTGTTTTTCTTTGCTTTGAGATGGTGAAAAAAGAATCTAGGACCTCGAACATTCTAAGCAAGCACTCTACTACCGCTGAGCCACATCCCACTCCTCCTTTTGTTTATTTGTTTTGCTTTGTTTTGAAAGGAGTCTCACTAAGTCCACCAGACTGGCCTTGAAATAACTCTGTGTGCATCCCTGGAAAGTATGAGATGTACGATCTCCTAGGAGACTTATGACCTCTCTGTTTCAGTGTCCCACATATGTGCGTCCAAACTCAGCTACAATTCCTTTTTGTTTTTTCTGTCTGTTGGTTGGTTGGTTGATTGGTTTTGGTAGAGGGGTGAAATTAGATACAAAGAACAAGACTTTCTTGTGGTCAATACAAGCTTTTTAGTTCTAGCCTAGCCTAGCCTGAGCTTTCATACAATTTTAGGGTTCCACTCTTTGTTATTATGTTGCTTCAGGAGACTTTTTTTACCTTAAAATTTCCTTATTTTATTTTCTGGATATGCTTGTTTTGCTTTTATATGTATTTGTGTGCCACATGCCTGTCTGGTACATCAGAGTCCCTTGGAACTAAAATATTGGATGCTTGTAAGCCATGTGAGTTCTGGGTGCTGAACTCAGCTCCTCTGTAAGAGGAACAAGGACTCTGAGCCACTGAGCCATCTCTCTTGGTCTGCCTCAAGGGATTTTAATCTGAGATTTCTGGAGATTGTTTATTCCTAGTCTGGCAGTCAATCTAGTAGACTAGAATGAATCTATATATTTTATAGAGAGAGCCTTGGGATGACAATAAATGCTTTTCAGATAAGTTAGGACTCTTACAAGGAGCACTTCAAAGGAGATTCATTTCTAGATAAAATGTAGTTTCAAAGATTTGTCATGACTTCTCATTGTAGAGGCTTGATACAGTATAAAAGTCTGATATTCTGAGATGAGGCTGTTGGAGGAGGGCCTCTTGTTTGTTTGTCCCAGCTGCTTAGCTCCAAAATAATCACACAGAAACTGTATTAGTTAAATTACTGCTTGGCCCATTAGCTCTAGCTTCGTATTGGCTAACTCTTTCATATTAATTTAACCCATTTCTATTAAGCCGGTGGCTGTGGCTTACTGGCTAAAGTGCTGGCATCTGTCTCCAACGGGGCTACATGGCTTCTCTCTGACTTTGCCTTCTTCCACCCAGCATTCAGTTTAGTTTTTCCTGCCTAGCTAAGTTCTACCTGGCTATAGGTCTAAAGCAGTTTCTTTATTCATTAATAGTAATCACAGCAGACAGAGGGAAATCCCACATCATGAGGCAGCACAGCTTTATAAGATACAGGGTATGGTAGAAACACAACTATGTCAGTTTTCCATCTACTGCTGCAATGACTATGTATTGTGGCATTTATTTATGAGGTTTGTATTTGTAATCAAAGAGTTCACTAAGTCTTTTGTCCTTACCCAGTTCACTTGTAACCATATATTGCCATTAGCTGAGTAGGAACAGGCTATTTTGAAATGTCAGGCATTCTGTAGACATGGTTAGTGAGCAATACATACAGGTCAATGGTCTTTCACAGTCAAGTTTATATCAGTTTTCTAAAACAAGCCAAAGGAAAGGGTCATCCAGTCATTATAAGTAGGAATACCACACTTTCAAAGTCCAGAAATAAACAGACATAAAAGAATTGAACAAATGAATACACTCTCAAATTCACTAATTTAGTACACTCCTGACTGAAATTATGCTCCTCAGGATGTTCTACAAGCCTTATTCAGATTTCTAGAAATATAATGTCTATTTTATAAATCAATTTTATGAATTGCCCCATCCTCTCCACCACACAAAAGCATAAAGTTGATAGAGATCAGAGAAAATTGGGGATAAGGTGCCAGGTGCTAACCTCAGAGATGATAACAGTCATCAAAGAAAGCACAAATGAGAATTCTAAGAATGAAGGAGTCCAAGGACACAGGCCTCCTCATCGTATTGAAGACCTCATTGTATTACACCATTGTAAAATTTCAATAACTATAACAATGGGACATGTGGAGAAAGCTATTGTGTTTACTACAACCTCCTTATAAAAATGTAGAGTTCATTCATTTTTTAAAATCTTTTACATCAAATAATTCCACTATACTTTGGTTGTGAGCCTAGCCTTTAACGGCTGAGCCATCCCTCATGCTCAACCTCCTTAGCGATCAGGGAAATGCAAATCAAAACAATGTTGAG